>CAKAOI010051599.1:11527-94163 GCA_916701655.1 Sebastiscus albofasciatus
GGTCTATTAGCAGACATGGAATATAATATTCATGACTATATTTTCATTAGTGTATAATCACCTGAAACTAAGATTTGGTGTGTTTTCGTTAGCTTAGAATTAGTCCTTCATATCTACATAGGGAGCTGGTCCCAAGCCCCCAGGATGAGCGCCGGTTGTTGATCCCAACTTTCGTAGTGGCCAAACGGCAGTACTACATCTTCCGTGTCCGTCACGTGATGCCACTGGGCCCAAAAAGACTTTTTCCCACAGACTTCCATTGGGAAAGAGACGTCTGTAACTCAGCGGATAATTTTTTTTGAGGTGAATCAACTCCCCAGTAAGAACACTCTAATAGTCCTTAATTAAATCATTAGGTCCTAAAAGTTGTAAAATGCACTAATGGCCAAGTCCAGAGTTATTTCCCTTCCTCCGTTCATGTGAATGAGACCCAGACCGTGACGAGAGCGTGACGTTGGGACCGAGCGGACCGATAGCCCAGTGGATGCGGAAGATCACCGGAAGATCATGGTACTTTTCCTGATGGAAATCGAGCCATTTTGGCATCATGCGCCGCTGAGCAACTTTCTCCTAATACATCCATGGCTGGTCCTCTTCACGGATGATTCTACAGTAGCCCAGAACGGACAAACCAAACAGTGGTTCTTTTTACTTAACCTGATGGCGTAGTTCTCTGACACGCTTGTGACAGGCTTGTGAAACGGCGGTAACGTGAAGCGCAGAGCGTTAAACCGTGGTACCGCGGTCTGACTTCTGTTGCTCCTAAAGTAGTGTTAATATGGTACGGATAACAGCGTTACCACAGTTGTACACTCGGCGGTTCACGTTACCGCAGTCTGACTTCTGTTGCTCCTAAAGTAGTGTTAATATGGTACGGATAACAGCGTTAACGCAGTTATACACTCGGCGGTTCACGTTACCACAGTCTGCAACCACACCACTAGATGCCACCAAATCCTACACACTGTCCCTTTAAGTATTTGGAAGTAATATACTGACACTGTGAGTGAAATACTAAAATTGTGTAAAACTGAAATCTTGTAATCAGAAGATACAAGAGGATTAATATGGTAGTCCCTGGACAAATGCTGACGCCCAGTAAAGATCCCGGGATGCCGCTGGCATATTAATCCATCCCATATGAAATGTTACAGTAATTAGAGATGGTGACTCACAACAATCAGAATATATAGAGAGCATCCACTTCAGAGGAGATAATAACTCCTCTGTTTTGTATTCACGTAAATGCCAAATGCTGCCTGGAAGGGGGTATGAAATAGTACACTGCTACAGTGGTGTAATGTAATAAAGTAATAATTTCTTCATTACAGTACTAGTATTATTTGTGAGTATCTGTACTCAATAAAATATGTACTTTTACTCTGATACAATTCTTCTAAGCATCTTTGTTACTATTGCAAACAAGCAGGTTTGGTGAATCAGTGACCTAGCTTGCAAAGGACGTGATTGGCAACTGCAAACAAAGTGCTCTCAAAGCCAGTAAGACAGTAAGTTTAGATTTCTGCTTAAGTCCAGACAGGCTGTATGTCAGATCATGCTACATGCTACATGCGACTACAAGGGAAATAAAAACTGGATTTGGTTCTTTAAATCCTTTTAGTTGTGAAGAACGTTTTTCTTCAAGTGTAATGTAGCCTCTATTTTTAAGGTGGTGTTAAGAGGAATGAAATTCATATATCTCAAAATCCTGGCTTGCTTGCTTTTTTATTAACAGTATTTACTTGTAGTTTTACTTTCAATACTTCAGTACATTTAATATCAGAAAATTACTTTTATGACTTAAGTACAGTAAATATCGCATACTTTAGACTTTTACTCCAGTAATATTCTAATATGTGTCTTTAACTTCAACTCTGGTTCCATATCTGTACTTTTACTCAAGTGTGACTTTCAGGTACTTCATCCACCACTGCACTGCTATAAGACAAAGCAGCAATCGTAAGGACAATGGAAAATAAATCAGAAAATGTGTCATGTGTCCACAGATGTACTTCAACAGCACTTTGACGGACTCATCCAAGCTGCTCAAGCCACTGCTGGTCTTCTCCTTCATTATCTGCGCCATAATTTGTGGTCTGACCCGGATTATTCAGTACAAGAACCACGCCATCGACGTCTACCTGGGCTTCCTACTTGGCGGAGCTATTGCTGTCTACCTGGTAGGGACCAGTCCCATCAACTGCCTCCTTTCCAATGGTTTCCCTGTTTCTATCTCTGAGTTCAAGAGCAGCAGTCCTCTATAATGAAAGTCTTTATAGGATTCATCATTTGGAGGACCCAATTTCACATTGATCCATCAAATAATTGCTGAGATATTTCAGTCTGGACTAAAGTAGTGGACTAACCAACTGCCCCCATAGAGGCATGCTGCTGGCATGTCTAAAAATTACTTTATAAATTTGAATAGTCCAAGTCCTTTGGAGTTACTGTTACGTACTGTGTAGCCATTTCCCTCCAGTGAGAGAAAAGAGGTTTCATGGTATCGTTTAAAAAATTACGATGACAATACCAATACCCTTAAAGTGACATTGATACTGTAGCGCCTCTGGTACGCAGCCGATGGGAATAATGAATACGCCAACATCTACCTAGGTTCGATAAGCAGTTGCCTTAAATAACTCAGAAAAGTTATTATAGATTGAACAGTTGACAATTTTATTGCACCATAACAATTCAACATTCAAAATGCTTCACATAGATGTCAAAGTATGAAAATTAAATATAAAAATAAATAAAAGAGCTCTTTCAAAGTACAAATAAAATAGAAAATCCCCCCAAAATCAGTGTCCTTTAAGATGAAATCCTCTTCCTCTAATTAAGATGATCTAAAGAGTGCAATTTCTGTCTTGGTGTGGGTGTAATGTGAATACACCACTATTTCAAGTTCCAGTATTTTAGTTCCTACCACCCAACTACCCGGGTAGTGAAAGTGTGTTCGTGTTCTTATCTGGCATCCTAATGAATTGAGCAGTCAAGATGTCCTCTGTGGCAGGTCCTACGGTTGGCCACACCGTTTCCACGACCGTCCACAGTCTCACTGGGCTTGGCTCGCCATCAATGACTCCTCCAGATTCTATTGTCATTTAATAGAAAGAAGAAAAACCAACCTACACAAATAGTGCAGGATAGTAAGTAATCTTGCTCATTCACTTCTTATCTACTTTCACAGTATCTCATCATGTATAACCAATAACTAGGGATATACTTCAAAACAATCCAACAGATTACCATACAAAATCTTGTAATACAAGATGGTATTGGTATTTGGTATTTTAACTTACAATGAATTATTCATCTGTCTCCTCAAACACTTTTTATACAGTTTTTAATATATTTAACCTTTAATTATGAACTAACTTATATTAAGCACACACATGAAATGAACTGGTGTTATCAAATGAATTACTGCTTTTTAAATTAACATTTTAATAACCAAAATCTGTTGCATCATGGTGCAGTTGTACTAAACCATTACTATGTGTTAGCCTCACTTAACCAGAGTGGCTGTAATGTAAACAAAGCACAATACACCTTTAAACTTCACCACGCTATCATTAAGCTACTAACCAGAGCTAGAAATTAGCTTAGCGATTAGCTTAAACCAGCAGTTAGCATAGACCATCTAACAGCCTTAGCTAGCGATTAGCGATTAACCGTTAGCATTAGCAATCTTTTTAGCATCATAAAGCAGTAATAAAACGGGCACTAAAGTTCGTCAATTACCTTACAAAACATTCTTGTAACCTCGGTTGGTTTTTATGAACAGTATCTGACCTTAAACAACAAGTTTTATGCATCTTTTTCTCCTTCCATAGTGGTTAAAACAGACTAGCCAGAACAGCACGAGTGTGTTTCAACTCACCGGGGTTCCAGCAGTTTACATCTTAACAGAAAGTAGTTTCTCCCGCTCACAGTTGGGACTCCAACTAAAAACGTAGCTCAACGGCTTAGACTTTTAAAGAAAATAATACTTTCCGGACTACTTTATGGTGTTGTATGCCGTGTTAGCTTAACAGTCTGTTCAGAGCACGATTTCACGACGTATCCAGATAGCTATCTCAAGGGAAGTGAGAAATACACCGGCTGCACGTTACATCCGGTACACTTGACTTCCCCAGAATGCACGTTGCGTCCCCCTCTGGGAACAATATGCAACTACACTTCTAAATGACATATATGGGTTTAGTAGCCCTATATTTCATATGGGTTACAATACCAATAGAGTATTTCATTTAATATCCATCATGTAAATGGAAGCTGTGTGTGTCCCACTGCCTAGCTAATCGCTGCCGCTCATATGGCGGTTGCCGTTGATATCGCCATCCCCTGACCCACGGTTGCAGAACCGCGTTGTTGCCACCGTTTGCTGCTAGCCGTTGGCTCAGACAGCTCCGTGTTGAGGGCGTGTGCAGGCGGGCAATTCTGGCTGTATGGGTTGTAGCTGCTGCGGTAGTGAGACAATCACACGTCGCAATAAATAAAAGTTTGGCTGAAGTTTTCACACTACTTGGTACTGGGTTGATTAGGTCGATACCCAGTCCTAAGCAGAACTTGATGTTAGGTCTTAATTTTAGAAAAGCATAATCTGGTAAATTCATGTATAAAATGTTCCCTCTGTTTGGTTAAACCCATCAAATACACACAATTTAAGGTGTACCACTGCAAAACCAGAAGTTATTCTATAAACTCGAGGTTTTCTTTAAATCTGTTTGAAATGGTTTGACAAGGAACTCATTAAGGTAACAAGCAAAATCCGCATTAAGTAAAATGTTGCACTGTACATAATGTTTCTCTGTTGCCAGGGGTTGTATGCAGTTGGAAACTTTCAGCCTAGTGAGGAGGCCAGTGCCAGTCCCCCTCCAGTGCTACACCGCCCCCCCTGCTCCTTGCCCCACATAAGCCAGGAGGCAGTACTCCACCACCTGCAAATGAAAGCCAGCATGGCCGGGGAGCCTGGCATACACACCTCCCACTCTGAGGGCCTCCTCCACCGAGGCCTTCAACAGCAGAGGTCTGACGACAGTCTGAAGCGTTCCAGTGCCGATGTTGAAGTGATATCCCCCCGCAGCCCCCCGAGCAAAGACGCCATGATGACCTTTAGCCACACCCTTCCTCGGGTCCACACCCCCCAGGCCATGGCAGCGTATGAGGAAGCAGCCAGACGTCATGCTGCCACCCTCCACCATGCCTCCATGGACTCCAGCCGCTCAAAGCAGCTTCTGTCTCAATGGAAAAGTAAGAACAACAACCACAAATGCTCCCTGCAGGTCCCAGAATCCTTCTCCTCCTCTGTAGATTCGTCATCTGGCCATTCCTCCCAGCATCCGCACCACCACGGCAGTATGGAGCTCCGATCCAGCTCTGATCCAGCGGCTATGGGCCTGAATGGGGGCTTTGATGGTCATGCATACATGTCCAAACTGGCCACAGGTGCTAGTACCACCCTACCCAGTAATTGTAGTGGCATCACCGGAGGGGCCAGGATATCCATGCAATCTAGACCTGGGTCTTCACAGCTCGTCCACATACCAGAAGAAGCTCATGAGAATTACAACAACGCCTCCCCGAGGACAGGGGGAGGAGGAAGTGAGGGGATGTCGACAATAAATAGCACCGTTCAGGCAAACTGGCAAAGGGCAGCAGAGAAGACTACAGGCGTCAGGACTAACGATAATGGGCATAACACCCAGCCGCGGATCATGCAAGTGATAGCTATGTCCAAGCAGCAGGGCCTATTACAGACCCATTCTAAGAGCTTAGATGAGAGCAGCATAGGCTGCAGCACCACCGGAAGTTGCCAGGGCTCTGCTCGCTACAGGGCACTCACTGATCAAGACCCCTTTAACACCACAGGGCCAAGCTCACTGGGTAGCACCACGGGCAGTATTTCAGGGAGTACCGGAGCAATTGTCAGAGTAGAGGCCCACCCTGAAGCCAACAAGCCGGTGATCGCAGCTCCGTCCACAGATGGAAGCGGATCATGGAGGTGGCGGTCCCTGGATCACGGCACTGGAGCTGGTGGAGGTACAGTGACTAGTGGAGCAGGAGGAGGATCAGGAGGAGGAGGTGGGAGCTTGAGGCAGTCCTTTGAGCTCAACGATCTAAACAGAGACTCAGAAAGCTCAGACTCGATACGCGAAGGGTCTATTGATAGGAAGCGTGCCAATCACATCGTCACCACCACTGCCACCGTTAGCACCCCACCCATAGTTACTGTTCACACCCAGAACACCAGCCAGTCAGAGCACAGGCTCCAGCCCCAGGGCCTCTCTACCATAAGGGTCACTCCGGGGGATGGTAGTGGTTCTGGATCTGGAGGAGGTGGTGGCAGAGGAGGAGGTGGAGAGAGCGCGTCAGAAACCCCCTCCGTCGCCTCCAGTCGCGAGTCCACACTGCGGAGAAAAGGCAATAATGTCATCCTGATTCCAGAGCGAGCAAACAGCCCCGATAACGCCCGGAACATTTTCTACAAGGGAACGTCGATTACTCCTGTTTTCAAGGACTAACCTACGAAATGAGAAGACATAGCTAATAATGCAAGATTTTCAGAGAACCCCATATCTGTGACAAGTCAGTATTAACTGCCATTGTGTATATCATAATAACTTCAAAAGAAAAGGTTTTATTCAGCATGAGATTTTTGTACGTGTTTACACTAAATCACAACCTTTTAAGTGTTGTAGAAATAATCACTGTGTACTTTTGTGGTCACTCCTAAGGAAACCTATTGTAATGTCGATGCTGTGCCAGTGCTTTGGGGACAGGAGAACCTTTTTTAAACAGTGTTTTGGATATAAATCATCAGAAAAAAAAGAAAGTAGCACAGTAAAGTTGTAGCAAACTACAGCAAAATAATTGTACCATAGCTGTAGAACCAGTGTTTACTTCCCTGCACTGTAAATACTGTGTATGTTTGAAAAGGGTGCTACACCAGAAAATACTATTTACTATACAACATACTGTACAATTTGAATAGATAAAGAATGACTTATTTTAGAGTGAGCAACAATGACATTAATATGTGTCAGAGATATGTTTTGTATTTTGTCTCTTTTCTGTACAGATACCACATACTCAACAGAATACTGTTTTGAACCATAAGTGTGCTTAGCATTCCTTCTGTAGCTATGAAGTCAATTATGCTGTGACTTGCACTGAAATATGCGTTTACTGTACCTTGTATATTGTAAACCCTGACCTTATCTTTATATCCTGTACTTACATTTGGATGTCCATGCCAATCCCATATCTACAGCACAAAAAGGTGGAACATCATGCTTATTTAGACCATAAGATTATTAGTATATTTCCGAAACTCAATGCAAGGCTTGACCTCAAGCCACCCGACTGAATTTGGCAGGTTTCAATCTGCTTCAAAAAGGTTTGTAGCTTTCAAATGAACATCTTGATAAATACACTTGCTGCTGCCAAACCCACAACCAAATGCTAACATGAACAGAGTCACAATCGTGGGGTAGTTATTTTGGGGGGGTTCCCAAAATGAAAGGTGACTGGCAGTTTGAGCACTTCCAAGGCTTGTGTGGGCATGAAACTGAAAAATACCAAACCAAAAGAAAAAATATGATTTATCAGAAACAAAGCTGAAATTCAAATTGACGGCCATAACATACTGTACACTTATAGCATTCTCACAGTATATGTATGAGAGCCTCCCATGTGCCTGGTCTCCTAAAAATCGTACAATGAAACTGCATTGTGAATAACTTTTCGAGAGAAACATATTTTGTTGCGGATTATGTTTGTTTTGTAATGATAGTCCGCGGAACTCGGGAGGGAGGAGGTCGGGGTGGTGGATGGGTCAACAAATACTGGGATACCCAGGAGACCAGTGTTCGTTTCCTACGTGAAAATAACAGTTCACTTACTTTAATCTTGATGGGTTTTTTTTACTAAACCCAACCATGTAGTTTTGTGGTGTTTTTTTTGTTTTGTTTCAATTTTCAAAGTTAACCACGTGTTTAAAAGTGCAACCGTAATCCGAGAGAAAATATGTTTCCCTTTGGAATGTAATTGAGAATGCAGTTTACTTGAATGGGAACGTAATTATGTAGGAGACAGGGTTGTTCTATGGGCCTTTCTCAAACCTCTCCCTACCTACTCCGTTTGTGCGTTCGCTTAGAGGTTGTGCCATCCCAAACCAATTAGCGGGGAGTGGAAGTGGATTATAAATTTATATCCCTCCAACGGCGAGCCTGCATCAATGCCGACTTACTGGCCACATGCCATGGCATTTCGTGTTCATCACGGAACAAGTCCCGTACAAATGGAACTTCCATGCAACTAAAATTGATTATGGTTATACAGACGTTGTAAAGTGTTGTATAAATACAGTGACTGTTGCAAAAACCAAGCAGCTCATAAACATCTGAGTTAAAAACGAGAAGATGTTAACAAAAAAGAAAAGAAATGCCACCAAAGAAGCATGGAAGTTTTATTTTTCATTTTTAGTTTCTCTGTATATTGCATATCCTTTTTATTCTTAATACTGTGAACCTTTACTATCAGATCTGCTTGATACGAAACCATGGTTACGAAACATTATGACAGTTTGATGGAGCGAGGGAAGTTCGTCCCGAAGTTTGACGCTGTATTTATACAGTTCTCTCCATGACGATGTGGGAGGGGAGGGAGGGGGGCAACCGGTTTGAGAAAGGCCCTACGTTGAGGAACATTCAGGATATCAATAAAAGAACATTTTGAAACAGAAGTTTATTGTGGGGGGAAAAGCACATCCAGACTACCATTTTTATCTCTGTGCCTGCAACAGAGATAGTTGGCTGGGAATGCGTTTAGCCTAACTTAGTACAGAGATGAGATGTTAAATGAGACTGATATTGATCTCCTAACTCTGATTCAGATAGCAAACAAACATTTTTCGCAAAACATTGTTTTTTAAATCATCTTTTTCTTAGAAAACATTTTAACAATTCCAGATCTTTGTTCTTTACAAGTAGAACGCTCTGTAAAGCACTGTGCTCACCATAGACAAAAATCAGACTTGATTTGTTGTACAGGTACTACATGTAGCATTTTTCAACAAGAATATACAATATTTCTGTTGAATTGTAATACCTCAGTATAATTGATCTTTGGCTTTGCTGAACAGGATAAGCATGTAACAGGGGATTTTGCTGGGTTTAGCACTCCCTCCACCATCTGCCGTATGCACTGGAAGAACAGCACCTTCTTCCAGTTTTGTGCTGCAAAGTCATTTCCTTTTGTGCCATAAAGCAACCAGCAGATTTTCTACCAAATCCAACCCAGTGTATAGAATGCTATGTAGAGGCTGCCAGTTCTCTGAGAAACCTTTTGGTTTCTTTACGCTGATAGTAGCTGTCTCAAATTAATGTTTTTCTTTCTTTTCTTTTTTTTTTTTACATTAATACAAAGTACGAACAGGATAGTGACTGTTGTTTACAGTGGTTTACATTATAGTGCATATCATTAATTAGTATCTCAGTGGTTAAATAAGCACCCACTGGATATAAATTAAATTTGTTACAAACAGTATTGGCACCAATTGTGCTATGAAAATGTTTAGCCAGAGTGACTATATGAGAAAATTTGCCAAAGCTAGAATTTTTCATCGAAAAAAATATATAAATCCTCAGATGTAATTTCCAATATTTGTATAGCAATCCTGCATTATAATGTACATGATTTATTCTATAGCCCGATAACATTTGCATGGTCATTTTTCTATAGTGCATATCACAATATTTTTATCATAAATGTGCTAAAAAAGATTCTAAAAAATTGAATTTACAGATGTGATTAACAGTATGTTCTTTATTCCTGTGTTTCATTGTGAGAGTTATATGACAATCTTTTTTATCTAAGTACTGTTGTCCCTTCAGGTCAATACTACAGGCTGGTTTTCCTTTTTTTTTGCTTAAATGAAGCTCACTCTGGAACATTTTAATTTGAAATGTGTACATAATTTAACAAATGTAATTTAATAAAAAAAAAATAGCTGAGGTTTTGATTGAAGCAATCAGATTCTCGAAAAGAAACATTTATTTTTAAAGTAATCCAGGTGTACTGAATATTTTAAATACATTCTTTTGTCTTATTCAAACTGTCAAACTTTGAGTGCTTCAAGCACTTAAATTGCTGGATTTAGTTTTAATCTTCACCTCAGAATACTTTATTATACCTAATTACTATACATAGGTACAGGTCATTACTTCAGAGGGTGAAGCAACCACTCACTCTCTACTATACCTATGTACAGTAGGTTTGACTACATGAGAGAACATTGGGGGTTGTTAGAATGGAACATAATCCAATGAAGATTTAATTTTAGCAGGAGTAGGGTTAAGATTATGTAGTTTGTAAGTCTTTCGACATCAGACAGGTAGCCAGCTTGGCCAATAGTTGTGTTCTTCACTGTCGTACTATGCATTTCATAGAGGCGGCTTTCTTATCAAATAAACACTAACATTACTTTGACTGGCTACCATACAGTTTGATGCCAGACTTAGTAAAATGATGTGATTCAGTTGTGAATAAATGTCACAGTTTCTTCCCAAATGATCTTTTCCAATGCAATGCTACAGGGATAACAGTGAAGAGAATTCAGTGGTTACTTTACCATCTTAATGGAAAACACTATACTTTTTCTTGTACTCAACAAATCCCATGAAAAGAACAAAACCAACAATGTGTTAGTCCGTCTCTCAATACTCTCCGACTTCCCTACCCTGTCAGTGGCTCTCAGCTCAAAGCCCATTGGTTCCTACTGAAGACGAATATCTTTAATCACCTCACAAATATATAGTTTCATTATTTAAAAAAGAGGTGGTTTTAAGTGTTGAAATAATGTGGTGCTTTCGTTATATCTGTAGCAGCAGAACGGTGTATGTGGGATTGAGTCACAATAAACTACATTGTGTGCGTTCATGGTAATGAAGGAACATCAGTGAGTCCAACAGTGTGGCTCATTGCTATGTTTTCGGACAAAAATGGAGCTCTCTAGCTCAGAGGAGTAAGATATATCGGTCGACTGATACACACACAATCCTTGTTAGTAGATACATTCAGGCCCTGTCTACAGGTATACAGATATTTTTAAAAACGGGTATTTTCCCCTTCGTTTAAAAAACAAAAAAATACTGTCCACCTTCATTTTACAAAATATCTCCGTCCACACTCAAACGTAAAAACGACTCCAAACGTTTGCCGTAATATTTACATGTCACCATAGATGTATTAAGAGAACTGGATCCAGTGTTGGAGGCAGGGCCCCGTTCATTCCTATGAAGGTGTCTCAGTGGCGCATGATACCAAAATGGCTCAACTTCCGCCTGGAAAAGTACCCAGATCTTTGGGTGATTATCCGCATCCATTGGATTATCGGACATGCGCAGTAGCGTCCGCTCGGTCACATGACTCACCTAGGGGTCCCGTCGTCACGGCTTGCGCCTCGGTCTGGGTCTCATTCACATGAACGGAGGAAGGAAAATAACGTGACGGACACGGAAGTTGTAGTACCACAGTTTGGCCACTACGAAAGTTGGGATCAACGACCGGCGCTCTTCCTTGCAGGTCACAATTTAAGGGTCACAGAATTTTGTTACCTTCGTTAGGTCTTCATTAGTCAGTTGGATATGAGTTATTGTTCGTGGGGAGGGCTGGGATTCCTGTCTATACTCTGCTGTCCTCAACTGTCTTTTTACATGCATTAATGAGGAAAGGGAAGTCATTCAGGTTTATGTCAATCGCCCTTCTGAGTGTTCCGAACCTCGCCTTCAATCCCCCAAAAGCACATTCAATCACCATTCGGTGTTAAATGTGTTCCCTGCTTTTGCGCAATGCGACTGTAATATATTTTAAATATAAAGTACTAATAAGTCCGAGCAGTGCTAACAAAATGTAAAAAAGTCGGTAGTCCACCATCTTTGTTATTGTTTCTGGCACATGCTCATTACACAAAGCAACAATGAATATGAAATGAGGAGAGGACATCATCGTTTCCCAGACGCTCCGTTAATCACATCCACACCGATACAAAGTCACTGGAGTTTTAAAAATCTGCATCTTAGAAGACGTATCTGTATACATGTAGACACGGCCTCATTGTTGGTTTGGGTCTGCACATGGGATTTGAAGACATTAAGAGAAATGTCCCCAGATGTATCCTTTATTGTTCTCTTATGTTTCTTACACCGCAACCTGTACGAACACAAATCAATAATTGGCCGACTGTATTGATAGCTTTTTGGTAAATGTTTACAAATCCTACTACCTATCCTACTTACCGACACAGCTATTGGTGAAATATGACTGCCTTAAAAATTACAGAAAATATACAAAGTCTCATTTTCAAAGTCTAATATAAGGCTAAATTACTGAAGATTTCTTATGATGTACAATACAATACAGCACTCCTTTAATGAAGAATTACATTTCTTTTTAACAGTAGACATATCAAAGAAGACTGCCATATTTACTAGATACCTACAGTCCATGATACTGTATGTGTGAAACCAGCCTGTATGACATCACCTGATCATGGCCATCTTTAAAAAGTTGAGAGGGGGCTGTACCCAGCATGCCGTTCGGCGGTGTAAAGGTCTTTGCAAAACCAAGTCTGTTTTTTTTTTTTATGCGTTTTTTTAAATCTGTCATCTGATAACACACCGAGTCCGATGTGTTTTATTTTTACAAAAATTTGCAGTATAATAAAAATACTGAATTAATTACATGGGTGCGATAGATAGCGCTCATCCCAAATGAGGCTAATGAATGAGTGACATTAACAAGAAGCTATCGTTTGCTGCCTAGAGCACAATCACTACTGTCTAATCTTTCGTGCATCCTTTGTTTTCCGATCGTCCCCGATTCCAAGCTGTTCTGCAGTCACCTGCCACAATCTGTCTTTAATTTCTGCATGTCTGTATTCTTTTATTTCTGTATCCTAAAATGCTTTGTGCTGGGAGACGATGTGAATGTTGATCATGCCATTTTGGATGAGGACGTTTGCACGAATGGTGGCTCTGAGTGGTCAAACAGCCCTCTTTTGACCGATGCGAACGCAGAAAATCAAACCTGTTCCAAAAACTTTAGTGACGGACCAAAGTTTCGGAGTCATTGTGTAAACGTAATTGACACAACGTGAGGTCGTATTTATTTTTAAATGTGCGACAATTTTGGACGAAAAATACGGACTTGGTGTGCAAAGGCCTTAACAGTTAATAGAGTTCCCCTCTTAATACACTACACAGTGTGTACATAAGGCACTATTAAGTATTAGTAAGTAGCACTGCACTTCCTTTAGTCCTCAGCAATACACCCGCCAAGTGTGAAGTCGATTGTATGATCGGTTGTCGAGAAAATTGAAGGACAGACTTATGCCAGGATCAGACTACATGATATTTTGACGGTTACAATGGTCACTATGTCATATTAGACAATTGAGAGTAAAAAATTCTTGCCGTGACTTGGCTGCGAAACATGACAGACTACACCTCAGTCCGCTGTCCCGACAATACACACTCTCCCGGCACCACCATCTTAATATACGGGCTTACCGGGGCTCAAGCCCCCGGACCCGACCACGTAAAGGGGCCCACGAGGCTCCGGGGGAAAACAGTAAAAATATAATTCACAGGGAGTAGAGAAGGCAGGCGCGCGACGGGATGCTCCATGCGCAAAGAAGCAACACGGTGGTGTTTTTTTACACAACCTAGATTGAATATCCTACTGCGACGTCCGGCAGCAGTTGCGCTGGGAAGTTCCGATGACATCATTCTGCATAATAAGTAGCCATGTGCTTCTGTTTACAGCTGGGTGCGTCTGTGCTGAGCCGGTCAAATTCATGGCCATGACGGAACACGTCGTGGAAAGCAAAAACAAAAAAAATCAAACATGCTAGACTTTCTGTCAAACGCGACGTCGGTTGTCGTGTACTATGACACACTACACGAGATAAAACGAGCGATTGTCGCACACGACACTCATGTATCGTTCCCAGTCCGAGTCGACACCCTACGACGGCCGTGTCTGTCTATGATCGGGCTCATATCGTGTAGTCTGAACCGGACATTACAGACAGCGACTCCTTCCATTCTAGTTAGAAGCCTTAACATTGTCCATACTCCCTTTAGGATGAGACATAGTAATACCAGAAAGCCCCCCAGAGTAACATATCTAATATATAGATTGGATATAAAGAAAAAAGATATGACGTGAATATTTCTATGACATTGTTTTAAACGATTTGTCTGATTTAGAGTCTTTACCAAAAGCTTATGAAATCAAAGAGTGTAATGTGACACGTGGGTAGAAATGTAGATCCAATAAGTAGAACTGTGAATGGATGCTCTCTGCATGTGTAGCCTCTTGTGTTGTCCCTGGATGAATAATTAATGTTTTCTGATACTGTGATCAGCTGTATGAATTCTATGCAGCAAGAAAAAAAACAAACTGTAAAAATGGATTTATCATCACTTGATTTCAAAAAGGAAAAAAAAGGCTCAATAGTTACGTTTTTGTGTGACGGTCAAAATAGTATTGATTGCTTAAAGACGGTTGAACCAAGCAATCACACTGAGTATTCAGAGCACGTTGATCAGGGTAGATGAAAAATTGTGCATTGTCCAAATGATTGGAATAAATGTTTGCTATTGAAACCAATTAATGTATGTCCTCTCATCCATGTGGCTGTTGTCATTTCAGATTCAAAGTTTGTTTTACTCCGACCTGAAACCCACAGCACTTTACTTAAGTAGCCTCACTGGTTATTACACTGCAAAATCTACAACTGGAAATGTAACGAAGTCACAAAACCTCAAGTCCATTACAAATACTAAAGTCGCAATTGAAGAAAAAAAAAATGAAACATGGATAGGTTAACAATTGACTTGTTTCAAAATGACTGGACATTAATTTTAATCAAGAAATCCCTTTATAGGCTGAGTATGGAAGATTTAAACTGCCTAAATTGAAAAATTTCTGTAATGTTTTTTTGTGTTGTGTTTACCCCTGTATGCACCTCTGACCAAATGAATTTCCTCTGTTGAATTATAAAGTTACATTTGATTTGATTGAAATAAAACAAAGAAATAAAGTGAAATATAATAAAAATCATTATATGTATTTCCTCTTCTGTGTTATAATTAAATGAAAAATATGTTAAAAAGACTAGCATTTAGCTTTTTGTCTTTGATAACTGCATTAATTGTGCAAAGGTATATTGCATTTCAGTGTTGTCCAACATCTATATTTTGTATTTTGAATCGGTGGCAGCAGGGCACATCTCTGCCGTGGCTGCTGTCTCCGATCCTACCAGCCTGTACACCACAGGGTGCTGCTATTCACCATAATCTCATCACACAGATAAATAGAGGAGTTTGGAGATTAAAGTGGAAGAAATTGTTGGCAAAATGATGTAAACATTACACAAATACACAAACAAGTTTTGCCAAATAGTCTGTTTACTGTCCCGGACCAGATAATCACATTTTGAAGCTGATGTCAGCACGTGTTTACACAACCCGTTCTCACTTCAAATTTGTCAAATACAGTCGTTTGGTAAGTTCCCCTCGGCACCGGGAACCGAAGCACGGAGGCACCCTTTAGCAACAGTATGTGATGAACCGGGCTTTCAACTAACTCCAATGGAAACCCACCCGTGGCGTTATTCCAACGGTCGGAGCAAGTGACGTAGTATTAATAGTGTGAAAGTCCGCTAAGGGCAGGCGGGAGGGAGGGGTGGATGAGTCGAACAAACACAAGACTTTCAACCAGGAGACCGCTGTTCGTGTCCCGTGTGTGAGTCGCTAGTCAGTGAAGTTACCCCATGCGTCGGTCTCCGATGCCGAGGGGCACTGACCAAGCACCGGTATTTGACAACTTGGCAGTGAGAATGTGTTGGTTTACATTGAATAACGGAGGCGACAGTGGCCACCGATCGCTGTCCGACAGCACCTTAGGTGCAGTGTGAGATATCAGGATGCATGAATTTGACTACTACTAAAAGTCTAGAAGATAATTCTTTAGTCAAATAAATATATTACTTAAAGGTGCAAACGGGCACTTAGCCCACACAAAACAGTTTCAATGTGAAAGACTTCAGATGATAAGCTCATGGTTCCACCCTTCATGGAAACTAATGACAGTGAATTTGCTTAAGCTGGGCTCTGCTGGACAACACTGAAATGCAATACACCTTTAATTTGTGTTGTGATTTGATTTGAATGTGGCGTAACTAATGTCACAATAAAAACCTAAATTCAACCAGTTATTAAATACAAGAAGCGAAATAATTGTACTTTTATGTTTTAACGATATGTTTGTTACGCTCACTGACACAGAACAGGCACTAACCCACAAGCATGGCACGTTAACAATCAGGTAAAATATCACAGTCCAAAAAGTTTATGGATAGATAGAGAAGGAAAAACTTAACCAACAGGGATCAGACAGAGAATCAGAGTCTAGGGAATCAGGCAATGAAACTTGAAAGATACGGTGGATGCGGAAAACGCAGGTGTGTAGGAGGGTGCTGGGATGCAGCGACGGTCGGCTGACATCTGATATCGGTCGGAGGTATAGAGTAGAGGCCTGCCGCCCGGTGCGTTGACTACAACGGATTTGCACTGATGAAACGCTGGCCATGCGTTCTTGCTCAGGAAACTGAGGAGGCTGATAGCCCCGGGAACACTGGAATGGACAGAGACCAGTAGCAGAGCTGGGCAAGGCAAAAAATAAAACTGAAGCATTGCCATTCTGAGGCTTAACAGACTGCTCTCAAACCTCACAGTCATGTCAAGTTAACAGTGAATAATTCAACTAGCTGTAATCAATAATTTAAAAATACACACTGGAAATGCTAAAGTTGTGTCATTCAAAAGGGTGAAGAGCCTGACAAATTATTTAAAGGTGCATTGCGCCGTGTCCTACATTCTGTCTGTAGAGATTTATTTCTGCTGTGATTGGGGAAAAGAGGACAGATGCTCTGTAGGGCTTCCAGTTCCATGTTTTGTGTTGTAGATGATGGTGTTTTTTATGTTCAAAATGTTGGTCTCAGTGTCAGATTTGGCTGGCTTGAGGTCAGCTGTTCACACTCACCAAAACTGTTAATTCAATTTGTATTGCATAATATTTTTTTGCATTAACAATGGATCAAATGACTAAAGCGAGAAAGGTTTAGTAGTAGTGATGAAGGAACTGAGAATGAGAAACAGTAACAGCTCAGCAGCTCTATGTGGCTTTTAGACTCTTCTTATCTAATTATTTTGGCTATACAGCTGCAGTCTTTCCGCTGTTATCCACCTGGAAATAATTCATAGGTCTCAGCCCTAAGTCCAAAATGTATTGAAATAAGATAGATTTCCAAAATTGCTGTTTTATCGAATGAAATATTAAGCTTCAGTCCATACTTGTTGGTGTTTAGCCTTTCAAAAACATTTTCACTGCAGTCAAAAAAACTGTTTTCTCTCCTGCTTGCGGTCTAGCAACAATCTAACCGTATCATAAATTACATTTATATAACCACAATAATATAGAAAGTGGTTTGTTTAGTGACCTTTTAGTGGTATTAAATGGCTGAACCAGACACCATGACTCACACTGATCGGTCATCTCAGTGATGAGTCACACAGCCATTGAGTCAGGATGACCTGCTGTAATAGGATACATGTGATAATTCTTCAAAGCAGCTCCACTCCCAGCTGTCAGCAGCTAAAGGTTACGCCTCAATTTGTTCTCTCCGATGTACGCAAAATGTCTGTGCTCAATGGACCTGGTCAAAGGTGGGGATTTACAAGCTGTAATGGAAAATAGATGTACTCAGGTCTGTCATTGTAACAAATGTTGGCATCATTTAAGCTACTGACAACAGAAAGTGTCCTTATATCTGAATTTCTGGAACTGATTAGTGAAGTTTGAATCACGAACGCATCGTTCTTTTTGAACAACTCTTAAAGAGGAACGAGTTAACTCGATTCGCAAGCTGGAGTGAATCCAAAATCCTTCTTCTGGATGGTGCATGCGCAGTTGTGCATAAGAATTTCAAATTGGTTCGGTTGTGTTATAATATAAGTAATATGTAATGTAATATATGATAGCAAGTTCAGGGCTTTATAAATAAATAGAAACCAGTACTACTCACATCTTGCTGTTAGAGAGACCCAGGGTAATGGAATATAATGGAACTGCATAGATGGTGTATAGTTATCAGAGTTGAACAGTTGAATTTAAGTTTTGCTAGTTTTATTAATTTTTTACACTTTATAAAACTTCAGAGAGATATTGTTTATTTATTTATTAAAATGTTGATTTAACTTTATAAGAAGAAAGCTCTCTTTTAATTAAACAATTGCTTTAAGGCATTTCAACGAAGTTTTGTGTTGTTCCCATTTTTAACACCAAGATTTAAATTTTTACTGCAAATGTATATTGGTTATCGGTCTCCTTGACTACTAATAATCAGTATCGGTTCTGAAAAAAATATATTGGTCAATCCCTACCATTTTGCTTGTGTTTATATGATTGTGGCATGTAACAGAGTTGTTTATTTATTACACTAAATAAGCTAAGAGAGGAACCGCTCTTGTTTTGGATGCTTTTCACCATATCACAACCATGTATAAAGAGAACTGGATACAGCGTTGGAGGCTCCCGTTCATTCCTATGAGAGCATCTCAGTGGTGCTTGAAGCCAAAATGGCTCGACTGCCGAATGCTAAAGTACCCGGATCATCCACTGGCCTTCCTCATCCATTGGGCCCATAGAGCAGACGCAGTAGAGTTTCCTTTAACTTCGCATCCCAGCCCTCGGTCCAGCCTCGGTCTGGGTCTCATTCACATGAACAGAGGACAGGAAATAACTCTGTCTATTAGCTATTAGTGCGTTTTACAACTTTTAGGACCTAATGATTTAAATAAGGACTATTGGAGTGTTCGTACTGGGAAGTTCATTTGCCTCAAAAAACAGACGTCTCTTTTCCAATGTAAGTCTATGAGAAAAAAGTATTTTTGGGCCCGATGGCATCACGTGACGGACACGGAAGTTGTAGTACCACCATTTGGCTATTATGTAAAATTTGCTACAAAGCTGAATAAGACATTTTTAAACGACCTAAAAGGTTATAATTAACTTTCATGAGGTGAAAACACACCTAAAGTTGTAAGACGTAAACACGGACAACTCCCAAACTGGACAATGCCGTGGTAGCGAGCTGTCAGTAACGAAGTAGCCAAGGCATCCAATTTTATTGGATTTATATTTTACTTATATTTTTAATTTAGTTGACAGCTCTCATATAAAAAATAAAGTTATGGCTCCAATACATGCAATATTTGATTGGTTGATAACTACAGAAAAAGGTAGTATGGGCCGACATCCTAGGGAGAGACGCTGAGAAATACTCAAAGGACACTGAGATGCAACAACTACTGATGTTGCCCACAAGGCCTCGGGGTCTAGCAAATGTGCCTGATTAAAACTGACACAGAGCAGAGATGGGAGAAAGCAGTCTGTAAACCTGTGTGTGTTTGTGTGTGTGTGTGTGTGTGTGTGTGTGTGGCAGGTAGTCTGCGAGCTATTTATATCGCTGTCCCTACAATGTGGGCTCATAGAAAACCCAAAGAGTGGCCTTAGAGCGCAGAGCAGAGTCCCTGCCTCCAGTCGTAGCTCAGTCCAACTCTTTGTTTGCCCGAAAAGCAGTCCAGCCAATTAGTGCTGTTGTCTTTACTCTGCAGACCTTGAAACTGATCAAAAGTGTCATCAAATCAGACAGAGTGTGAGCCGACAGATGATAGAGAGCCGGGAAACAAATATTCTCTCTCATTCATTCATTCCCTTTGCATTCTCTGTTTTAATAAGCCCCACTTCTCCTCCTTTGTAGCCATCTCCATCTTTCTTCCTCAAGGTTGCTATAGCAACAGGGTCCCTGTCTCAGTGTATATTGTCTCCAAAATGAAAAACCAAAAGCGCTGTGCCTTGAGCTGGAAGCACGCAGAGATGTGATGATTCTGGCTTCCACCGACCAAACGGGGATAATTGTTGCAGAAAATATACAATCCCTGCTTTTCAAATAGCACGGATGGGACTGAGTTCTTTCATGTAACTCCAGCTTCAGCTTTAAAACCACCACCCCACCCCCTTTAACTATTGATGTAGTGGTAAAAACCAAAACCATCAGCTCCAGTTGGAAATCATCATAATGGCATTATAAGAAAACCGTATTTCACTTTTAGAAGATAATCAGATTGTGCGCAGGTCATATTAAGAATGAATGGAGAGGAACTGTGCTTCCCCTCCTCTCCTGTGGGTTTTACAGTACAGCTGCTGGCCTTGTCCTACTTTCTTTGACTGCAAAGAGGGAGAAAGAGAAGCACTGAAAACACCAGAGATCCTCACAATTTCCCACAGTCCTGTCTGAGAGATGTCTCATTTCTCTCTCACACATAACCCTCCATCTCACAATTGTGTGTAAAACATGTAATTAATGTAACCGCAACATTAAAACAGCAATATGTAGCACGGACAGCTAGCGTTTAAAATGGGTAACAGTAGTCCAAACTGAAAACATTGGAGCCGTGGCCTGTCCGCTCCTCTGGTGTGACTGATTTGAGGGTTACTTTCTAGACACGATTGTGTTACACCTCATCCACACTGGGAACGTCAGCAGCGCGAGACGCCTGCGTCGCGGCTTCGTGAGTCATGCGTTGGGTGTTCACACCAAACCCCCAGGAAGTGCGCCGGTCGTTGATCCGAATTTCGTAGTGGCCAAACGGCAGTACTGAAACTTCCGTGTCCATCACGTGATGCATTGGGCCCAAAAAGACCCATAGACTTACATTTGGAAAGAGATGTCTGTAACTCAGCGGATAATTTTTTTAGAGGTGAATCAACTCCCCAGTACGAACACTCTAATAGTCCTTATTTAAAAAAATACTTTTTTAAAGTTGTAAAAAGCACTAATAGCTGCATCCAGAGTTATTTGCCTTACTCCGTTCATGTGAGTGAGACCCAGACCGAGGCTGGAGAAATACTGACGAAATTTAATCTATTTCATTTGTGTACATAGACACGAATTTCCCTTTTTTTGTGACACTCAGAACGACTTTCAACAGTGTATTTTTTGTGCGTTTTCCTACGAATGTCCAGCAACATGTGATGCATATGTCAGTGACCGCTCCGTTCTTTTCTGGCACGAATTTTGAGCTGCATGACTCATTTTAGAGTCGGACCGTACTTCAGCTTTGTCGGGCGTCGTTTCCCACCTGACCGAGGGCCGATTAACTCCTCCCGACCGGCCGTCGGACAGTCGGATTAATTTCTGACATGTCAGAAATTTTGGTCGGCCGTCCACAGGCTCTCGCACAGTTGAAGCAGAGCCACGAGCCGATTCCCCAACGTCAGTCAATCAAATCAGGTACTGGCTGACGATCGGACCGTACAGTGTGGGCACTTAAATCGTGAGCTTTGGCTTTAAATTGCAAACAATCTACTCGTACAGTAGGGAGTAGGAAGTACACAACAACATTTCTAAAATTGTACAGGGTATGCCCAGCTTAAGTTAGGCTTAGGAAAGAGCAATTTGGTTAGGCTTAGGCAACAAAACTACTGAGTGAAGTTTAGGAACCGATCACGGTTTGGGTTAAAATAACTCCGGGAGTCCTGTAACTCAAGTTCGGAAGTTACTTGAGAAATAAATCAACTTTGACTTGTGGTTTCACACGGGACACGAACAGTCGAAAGTCCGGTGTTTATTGACCCACCCAACCAACCTGACCTCCTCCCTATGCGGCGTTCGTCTCTCTTTATATTTTTCGGTTAACAATTATGTGGATAACATACAAATTGATTTTGTGCTGACCATCACGAAAAAAAATTTAAATTCATGTCTAAGTACTTAAATCAATATAAATTTCGGGACTATTTCACAAACTGCTGTGTGACTGAGCTGGACACGACATGGACACTGCTGGCAGTAGTCAGTCAATTTCATAGGTCATAATAATAATATTTATTGTATGCAAGCTGAGCTGTGAAGTACAGGCGGTCCATATGAGGTGTGTGTGTGTATTATTGGTGCAGAACATTGCATAATAATGCAAAATAATACAGACCCACTATGATGATTATATAAAAATAACATATGGCGAGGCGCATCACTGCTACAGCCAGGGGCCTGTATTACAAAGTGAGATTAGTTAGCCAGCTATATTTGGACATACAGTGCATTCAGAGAGTATTCAGACCCCTTCACTTTTTTCATGTTATATTGCAACCTTACACTAGAATTGTTTAAATTAATTTTTCCCTCATCAATCTCCACATCATCACGACAGAGCGAATACAGGATTTTAGACATTGAGACATCCAAATTTATTAAAAAGAAAACTAAAACATCACATTGACATAAGTACACTGTAAAAAAATGTCTGTGAAATTAACATTAAAAAGCTGTAAAAACACAACATTAAAAAACTGTGAATAGAAAAACAATGAAGCGGTGTTTGAGTTACAGTAATATTTTGTAAAATACACAATCAATCACAACTGTTAATTTAATAGTAAGAATATGTTAAAATAATCACATTTCATTGTAAAATTTACAGATTACTGTAGTTTAAACACAGAAAAACTGTCATACAAACATACAGACGACATAATAACAAATACAGTAAAAATGTGTTAATATGAAGGGTTTAAAAACACAGGTGATGTGTCTGTTTAGAATTGAGTAGGCCTCTATATTAAAAATAGCCTAGTAAAACTACAGTATAATAATAGGTACCGTAAAACTATAATCTATTGTATAGCCTCCCTGATAACAGAACTCATTAGTAAGTCATTAGCCAATGGATTTAAAAAAATCGAAGTGTTTATATTCCTTAAAACCTGCACACTTTTCTATTTATGTTCACTCTACGGAAATGTTTCTTTCTCTTCCAAATGGCCAGTTAGCTGTTCATACTTATTTTTGCATTTTAATGGTAAATAAATTGCAAATGATAAAATGTAAATCTTACAGAATAATGTAATTTGGTAATGTGCAGTGCTTTAAGGAAATTTTAAATATAACAGTAATGATTTCATTGTACATTTTACATTCCTGCGAATATAAATGCCTGTGTTTGAATTTCAAACTAGATGAGCTCTGCCTCTCAACTGGCTGAGCAGCAGAGTGTTTCTGCTGAGTGCGAGCAGGTGCCAAGAAGAGCATCGGTCGCTGATCCCAACTTTCATAGTGGCCAAACGGCGGTACTACAACTTCCGTGTCAGTCACGTGATGCCATTGGGTCCAAAAAGATCAAAACGCTCACTATATGGAGGAACACAAACAGCCCGTATTCAGAAATTGTGTGTTTGAAACAAGCCGTTAGGATTTCTGTCCATTTGTGACGGCACAAATGGACAGTATTTAGACCATTACACGGTTTAAATGTAAACATTCTAAATGTGTCCCAGTTTATTTCCTGTTGCAGTGGATGTAAATAACATCAGCTGACAGGAAGTAAACATGGCCCCAAACTGTTGCCTAGCAACGCAATTCCATTGCAATTCCGTTGAAATGTGCTAAAACTGAGTGTTTCAGACAGAGGGTGAATACAGGCATGTTCAGGCAGACAGTATGAGAAAAATAAAGTGTTTTTTTAACATTACAGCATGTAAACATGTTCTAATAGAAACCCAAAATACAAGTATGAACCTGAAAATTAGCACGATATGGGACCTTTAAATTATGATCTTATAGAAATGATGCACCTGCAGACAAACCATAGCAACCATAGAATCCTTGATGGCCATTTTGTATAAATCTTTTTTCAGTCTGAGATCAAGTGCAAATCTATCTATGAATCTACAGATCGGACTGCATCCTTAGGAACACTTGTTTCTCATAAAATATGTTTTTAGTCTTCATATTATAATATAATAAAATATTGTCTTTTTATTTGAATGTGTCTGAATGATCATATAGTATAATACTTTGTCTTAATAATAATAATAATAATAATAATAACAATTTGCTATGTCATTTTTCTGATCAAACCAGCCGGAACCATCCTCAATATGAATTGCATGTGATGTGCAAGCTGTTGATTTAAAGTGCTGATATCTTTTCTTTATACTTCATCACTCTAAATACCATGGTACACAGCATATAGTAACAAGATCTGAGCAAAAACAACAAAGGAAAGTCATTCATACTGTATCTGCTTGTAGCTTTTAGTCCCATAGTCCTTTATGAGTTCAGGTAGGAGCGAGACATTCATCTTTATTCCTTAAAAAAGCTATTGATAACATTGATAACATTGAGCTACTAGATGTCACATTCTCCCTTCCCCATTCCGCTGCATTCACTTCATAACAAGTCGTTGCCAGGCACTCACCGTCAATCTCACCCATTTCTTTTTAGGAAAAGCCATACTTTTATTCAGCACCTTTCTAAAAGCTCTGTGGATGTTTTATGTTTTTAAAATATTCACCTACATAAAAATGTCATAAATAAGACCTTTTAAATATACAAAATAATAATTGTGCTCTTGTATTGGGGGGCAGCAGAGAGCACATGAACTGTTCATCGGAGGAATTAAGGAAAACAAGTTGCGCTGTAGTGGTGCTGGTCTTTTTAACATGTACATGAATGGTATTGTCATAGTAGTGTAGGCCAGGCTGAGCCTGTCACTGCTGGGTGAAGTCATCAGTGTGGAGAGATGCATTAGATGTGACAGTACTGTCCTTCTCACACACTGAACCACGCTTACACACATCACATGACACAAAACAGTTCACACCACAGATGAATGAAACACATTTGACCTTTCACAACACACACAGTTGTTGTCCTTGATGATGTGTTGGAGGTGTGCTGGTCGTCTGCAGTTCTATCTAACAGTCCTCCCTGCACTATTTAAAACAAACCCACTGATAAATAGCAGCAAACATGTCCATACGGTGGTGCTGATTTTAGTGAATAGCACAGCTTATGAACTTCTGCTAATCATGTGACAAATATAGTAAAATGCATATCCTATAGCTCCTTCACAGTAGCACAATAGCATCCATTTGGAGCTGTTTTTGTGTCCGCCTGATGAATTTGAGTCTAATATCTCTCCTTTTTGCTCTGATTTCTCTGCTAAATGGTCCATATATTCACCACTGAGTCTGTATATCTGTGGTAGTGTACAGTGGGTTTTTAGAGGCACTTCAGCACCGGCTTCACTTCTCAGACCTGGAGGTTGCCCACTGGTAAAAACACACTATTTGCGCTTTGCCGAATACCGCATCCAGATTTGGCTCCAGCCCCAGTGCTTAGTCCAGTAAGGTAGAAAGGTGCTTTGTAAAAGCAGATCCACTCAGCTCCACAGAGATGTTTAGCTTCTTTTAGCTCTTTTCTTTCAATTTCCGCTCTCAGCGTCATCGTTTCCAGCAGCAGACAGTTGTTTTCAGTTAGCTCTGTGATGGACCTGCAATCTGTTTTCCTGCCCAGTGCATGCTGGGATAGGCTGCATCATCTCCCATAGTAGAATAAGTAGGCACGCACACTTCCCTGTCACTGCAGATGTGTGCTTGTGTAAAAGACATGAATTCATTGTTATTGATTAATGGTGTGTGGTGGTGGCCTTTTACGCCTGGCTGCTCTGTGTGCAGCTCTCAGCCTGAACAGGAGACAGATCTCATCTGACAGACCACACACTTTACAGCAACAGGAAGTCCACGGGAATGTCACCCCTCCCTGGGTCACACAGCTAGTATGAGTGGGTTCTTTAATCAGCACTATAGGTCAGAGAGCATGGGTGAGAATGTGTTGATTTGCTATCATGTGGATGTGAGTTAGGATGTTCAGGGGGACGAGGAGAGAAGTGTTTCTCTCCTGTTGGAGGATGTGATGATGACATTTCAATTGATTATTGCAGCATAAACATAAATCTGTTTCATTTTCAGATCAGGACGAATGAAATGGCTGCAGGTCATTTTGAGGTCACTGCTTGTAAATGTGCCTACAACTAGCCTTTATTTACTACGCATGATATGAGTCACATTAATTATTATTATTAATTATCTTTTACCCCACAAATGTCTTTTATCCAAAAAGTGTGTAATCAATTACAGGGAGGGTCTCTACAGATGTTTTACAAATCTCTCACGGTATTGACTCTTTTCTCTCTCACACCCTTACTATGGGGTGTTATGTTTTATGTCGGCAGGAGTGAAGCATTATGTGGCTCCTGCTGGAGAGACACCTGACGCCTCCACCTAGTCCCTAGAACTCCTCTAGGAAGGCTGGAGTCTATCCAGAGAGAGATAAAAGAGAATAACCCTTCATTCTGCACCCCTCCTGTCATTATTGCTAGTATATGTTGCTTTCACTATGTAATCTGTACCAGTATTTAGCTGAACTGTAATGCATTGCTGTAACACAGTTAAAGTGATGTAGTTCTGTTTTCACCCAGTAGAGTGCACCACAGGACTGGAGTCCAGTTGGAGCCAGGTACATAGAAAGGATGATAGACGGCTACTGTAGCTTCTCTGAATAAGATTATTTCACAGTTAATAAGCAGTGAATATGTTCACAATGCTCTATGATCTAGCTCTCAAAAGACACAAAGGTACACAATCCTTTTTGTTATGTCTCCAGGCATGGTCACTGCAGAGCCTGGCAAATTCCCATTAAGATAATGTATTGTACTTTTTTTAAGTGTGAGATGTACTATTTAGTTGTGCAGCGTGAATTAAAAGCCTAATTAATTATATGTGGAAATCACCTTTGTGGTTCTTTCCAGCAGAGGTCCCCACCTCACACTACCAAATGATTGTTCACCGTTTCAGAGTAGGCTACTAATAACTTCACATTCTACAACATCATCAAGCTAATGTTCAGTTTCATAGCTGTTGTTCATTGTTGACTACATTACGTAGTCTACACAACCTATGGAATTTATCAGTCCTGAAATCAATCAGCCAGCGTGGTATTGATCAGATCATACTGAGGGGCCGTCAGCTTTTCACTTTAGTCTGGAGGGAGATTCGGTATCGGTGAAGTCAGTGCATTTTATGAGTAGGCCTTCTGTGACGTTAAACACCACAGGGGTCAGAGGTCATCACTCCTCAACCCCCAAGGATTTTTTGATGATATATGATATATCTTTTATACCCAAAAATGTCTCAGCTCCCCTCACAATTATTTTGATTTCATCTGTTTTGTGTTTGACTTGATCAGTACATTTGATTACATAAGCTATGAACAAGATCAACTTATCCCTTGTCAATGCTGTGTCAGATTTGTCTCTCGCCTCTTCTCTCGAAGTTTGTTTTTCCCATTCCTCTTTGTCCTTGTACTTTCTTCACTGCCTCTGCATACAGTAGCTTATGTTGTTAACTGCTTGAACTTGTTGTATTTCTACAGCCCTCTCCCTGATTTGGCAGCCACCATATGTTACCTTATGTTGACCACCACAGTTACAATATTTCTCTTGTACAATTTCTCTGCATTCTCAATTCTGTGACACTTCTGCTTTCCTTTGCACACTGCTGCTTTGTGCCCGTATTTCTGACATTTATAGCAACGGAGCGGTGGAGGAACATAGGGCCTGACTAGGAAGCTCATGCATCTGATTTTCACTTTTTCTGGAAGTACAGATCCCTCAAACTCCAAAAGAACAGACAAGCTGTCGACTCTTTCACCATTCCATGTCCTTAGCAATCTCTTCAATCTACTCACCTCGCCCCCATAGATACTCCTTTTGACTTTTTCCAAATCTTCATCAACAGGAATACCTGTAATCACTCATCGTGTCACTCTGGTCTCACCCAGCACCTTTATTTCACTGATCATTTTCTTACAAATGTTTTTAACACGCAAAGCTTTGTTTCTCTGTTCTTCCAATTTACATAAACTCGGAAAAAACAGTTTGGAAATTTGTGTTTGATGGATTGTTTCTCTGTTGTTACAATGCTGATTGGCATTGAATTTTACATCATTGGAAAGCCTGTTTATTTACCTTCACAATGATGTCCAACTTGTAAGGATCATGCATTTGTGGGATGAGCAGCACAGCTGATTATGTGGGTAAAATATAAATCAAAGCGGTAAGCATCCACAACATACATCTAGCTGTCCTTCCTGCATTTGTCAGTTTAAACTGTGTTAATTTAAGCCTGGATTATGATTTAAACTTCTTTGTTTTTGTGTAATTTTAGGCGGTGATTTTATACGAGTTGATCTCTTATCTGGAACATAACCTGCTCCGGAGCAGGTTAGCCGTTCAGCATCAGTTACCATGGTGATCTACCTGGGTAAGAAGTGATCCACCTTCATAGGACGGAAAACCCTGAGTTAACCCTGAAGTTACCTTGGTAACCACAAATCCTGCTTCATAGTACAGGCCTCTGATCACACGTTGCTGTGGGATGGCGTTCCATTCCTCAACCAGGATGCAACTCGCCCTCTCCCACTATAAACTGGAGTCCAATCATCCAAATCTAAGCCTATATCATCATCCTCTACCTCTACCTGAGTCGCCATCCTGATCCAGTCACAAACCAGTTTATGCCAACCGCCAAGTCCGATATCCAGAAAATCGTAGCCGAAAAAAGAGATCAAAACAATCAGTTTATGCTAATACAAACAAGTTTACCGCTCTTCCGCCTCTCCTCCCTGGATGCTGAGTCCGAGTCCACTTTCCAGCAGAGTCTAGCGTGGAGCTAACTTCTCCAGACCCTTTTCACTGTGACACTGAGTGTTGCTTTTCTAATGCTCCGGGCATAATTAGGTTAATTAGTTCCATCCGGTTTTACTTCCTGAGCACTCAGTTTGGCTAGTGGACTTATTCATTTACAAATGACTTTCTGATTTATTTATTTCCTGTTTTTCTATTTATATTATTTTCTTAATTGCTATTTATTCATATTTATAAAGCTTAATTTCCTGGGACCTTCAGTTTGACTTGACATTACCTGTCAGCTAACTACACTTACTAATATAACTAGGTTTAGTTAGTTGTTAGCTACATTACCTGTCAGCTAACTGCACTTACTAAGATAACTAGGTTTAGTTAGTTGTTAGATACTCTACCTGTCAGCTGATTACATTTACTACATTTACTTTCTCTTTTTGTAAAAATAGAAAATCTGAACATTCAGACATCATTTTTTATGAAAACATGAAATAGTGGGAGAAACATTCAAATATAACTAATAAGATAATAATATAACACGTTTTAAAATGTAGCTTCATGTTGTACTAATTGAGCAAGAATATATGTCATTTCTGGCTACTATGTCTAGTTCAGTCAGGACCACTTTAGTCAAAGAAACTTATTCCATTACAGTAATATATACAGTATATTTGGCGGTATGGCTCTGCTCTGGGACCTCCCTGCCCATCCACGCGCATACGTGGAGCCACGTGCCTACGTGGTAGCATAAGGCAAGGAGAGCACACCTCCTTGCCCTTCCATGTGCATACATGGAAAGCCAAAGGCAGGGAAGAGCAGCAGCAAAGACCCCCCTGGGTGCAGACCAGAGCCGGCATCAATGACAACAGAAATTACATTGATTAAAGGTCTCATATTATGCCCATTTCCAGGTTTATAGATGTATCCTAATGTTGTACTAGAACATGTTTACATGCTGCAATGTTCAAAAAAAACTTTATTCTTCCCACACTGTCAGCCTGAACACACCTGCTCAAAGCCTCTTTTGGAGAGACCCTGATTCACAGCCTGTCTCCTCCCACTCTGCTCTGATTGGTCAGCGTTTCTGTCAATCAAACGTCCTCAACACAGCGTCACTTTCTCCCCCTTCCCTGGAGCTCAGCACGAGAGAGAGAGAGAGAGAGAGAGAGAGAGAGAGAGAGAGAGAGAGAGAGAGAGAGAGAGAGAGAGAGAGAGAGAGCTACCTGTAGGTCTGACTGTAGCTCTGACAGCAAGGAAAGAGAAGCCGCTAGGAAGAGTTTATAAACTACTTTAAAGTTTATAAACCAGAAACTTCACCCAGCGCACGTTACCAGAAGAATCTGATCAGAAATTGGCGACGAAGGACCAACATCTGCGGTCCAGATTCTAAATTTTCCTGACGGTTTCTCTCAGGTAAATAATGCTATTTATAGCTCTGTTGGTTAGCTCAGTGTTTACATTCTGCATCAACTCTGTAAACCGCAAACATACACTCTGTTTTAAGTCTGTCTTTACAGATCCATCTGTGAGAAATGACTGACAGAATCATCCCAGAGGAGAGCAGACAGCAGAGAGCAGATCGTTTACATGGAGATACATGCTACCACTATGAGACAGCGTGTAAACACAGCGACCATCAGGGTGGAAAATAGAAGATGTGAAACAGTAGTCAGTTCATTATTTCTGGTAAAAGACACCTGATAAACGTATGGAAGTAATCAGAGTAATGGTATATTAGTTACTGTAGGAGCTGTCTCGATGTTACCATGACTACATGCCGGTTAACGTTACACTCACCAGAGCTGAAAGACTTTATCCTGTACCATGTCAACATAACTGCAGGTGGGATGATTAAAAACGCTGTGTATAATTAATATTGTCATCTGTCTATAAAGTTTGACTGTGAAACAGAAATGTGTTGTGTTGCTTACAGTCACTATTTACTACCTGTACTCTTCTACATGCATGACATCAAATATATATAATATATAAATATCAGCTGTTGAAACTATAATAACATAATGAGAACATGTTATATTTAGATGATGGGAGTACATGAAGCCTGTTCTGCTGGTTCTTGGAGACTAACTGTAGGAGCTACTTTGCTCATAGTTAGGTTGCGGAGGAGAGAGTGGCACTGTGGGGCGGGGTCACCTCGCTGGAGGTTCTAACCGTTCAACCAGGGAGGAGTTAAAGGAGGGAGGGATGGGAGGAGGAGTTAAAGGAAACACTACTGCTCCTGCTCTATGGGCCGATGGATGAGGAAGAGCACCAGATGACCCGGGTTCTTCATCACTCGGCAGTCGATCCATTTAGGCTTCATGCTCCACTGAGACGCTCTCAGAGGAATGAACGGGAGCCTCCGACGCTGGATCCAGTTCTCTTTATACATCCATGATTAAAACCAATACCAGCCATTTCTCATACTATAGAAGATACATATTTGCTTGTAACATACAGAGAGAATGAGATCAAATCTGAATTCAGTCGAGGCTTCACTTCAGTTTCTCAACTGACTATTTTACACTATTTTATTTGACAATTTAAGATGAACAAATATCTGTTACTGCACTGGACAGTGAATGCATCATTGTAATAAAGATGAGACTGCAGGTAATTTGTCATATTAGTATTCAACAACTGTGTTTGACAGAACCTCTTTAACATCTCACACAATAAATACAAGTTGACAGTGTTCCTCAGCAGGGAGAGAAAACTGTATGTTTACATGTTATAATAAGTGAAGAAGTATATTCTAGTATAGCTATTCTCGACCCCTGGGTCGCGGCCCACTGGTGGGCCTCAGAGAGCCAACTAGTGGGCCGCAAAGGTGCTGCCAAACGGTTAGATTAACCACTATTCTGTATTTCAGGGGTTATTGCGGGCTCACTTTTAAAGCTAGAGTAAAGATGCTGGCATCATATGAAACTAGAAAAACCTAAGGAATCCGTCGGTACCAACCATGTCATACTAGCTTGTCGGGAAGGAGGTTAAATAACGCTCCAAACTTACGCTGATTTTTGGTGAGGAAAAACTCTCATGGACATTTTCAAAGGGGTCCCTTGACCTCTGATCTCCAGATGTGTGAATGAAAATAGGTTCTATGGGTACCCACGAGTCTCCCCTTTACAGACATATGTGTCACAGATGCAGTGACACAAAATCAAGCAATTTTGAAGGCAGTAAAAGTGTGTGGTGAGGAAATATGACCCTGAATACTTTGGATTCATAATGGCAGATAGTGATGGGTGAGGGTAAGCTGAATATCTATGTGGGTCATTACACCTGACGGTGGCATAACACATTATTTCATAGCTCATTTATTTGGGAAAGTGGTCCTCGGAAATTTTTTAACAATCAGAAGAATTTTATTTGTATAAGTCTGTGAAAGAAAACAAAACAGAAACAAATACTTGGGTTATACAGCGGGTAAAATAAGTATTGAACACGTCACCATTTTTCTCAGTAAATATATTTCCAAAGGTGCTACTGACATGAAATTTTCACCAGATGTTGGTAACAACCCAAGTAATCCATACATACAAAGAAACCAAAACAAATAAGTTCAGAAATGAAGTTATGTGTAATAATGTGAAATGACACAGGGAAAAAGTATTGAACACATGAAGAAAGGGAGGTGCAAAAAGGCATGGAAAGCCAAGACAACAGCTGAAATCTATCAGTAATTAGAAAGCAATCCGGCCCCTTGTCAGTGCAAATTAATATCAGCTGGTTCAGTCCCAACTGCTGGCCTATAAAAAGGTGTCTCATTACCAAGGTGTCACACAAGAAACATCTCATTATGGGTAAAAGCAAAGAGCTCTCTCAAGACCTTTGCAACCTTATTGTTGCAAAACATACTGATGACATTGGTTACAGATGCAAAAATCTATTTCAGAATTGTAAAAAAAAAAAAAGCAATACATAGTTTTTTCTGACCCCTAATACTTACATCGGCTTTGGCCCTCTCTTTGATTGAACTTCCTCCTCTTCCTCTTCCGACTGTAAATCTGACGTGTTGCATGTCAAGGATTTTTTTAAGAGTAATGATCAAAGTAATGATCTAAAAATGAAATGTGTCACACGTCACTTGAGTTTCAAAGTAACAGTATAAAAAATTACATTTGTAGATATATATATATTTTTGAGAATTAGCATACCACATGACTTAACAACTCTGACATCGTAGCTTTGCCAGTCAGGTCCAGGCTCCTCAGCTTTCCTGTCATCATTTTTGTAGTTTGGCCAAAATGTGACACCGACTCTATTATGTGGAACATCCTTAACTGAGAAGGAAAAAACAAACTGCACCATTAATCACAGAAATATAACTTCCTGTTCCAAGAAGTTCTGAAACAATTAAGTGATTACTCAATTACCTTCTATAGCCAACAATATTAATCAGTAATTGCTGTGGATTGCTGTGGAGTACCAACAAAAGGAAAGGTCCAATTTTGATGATCAAGCTCCTCTTACCTGAAATAATTCACTTATTTCTATTCTCTGACAACATTTGAATTATTTCCTAACATATTAACATTCTGAAGTGGTTTTTGGCACTTGAATTTACACTTGAAGGTTTGATAAATAAGTGCCAATGTTTTAGTAGTTCATTTGGGTTTGAAAACATTAGGTATACTGTATAACATGTAAGAACTGAACAGCAATAATAGGTTTGGTGTACATTGAAGACAAGCAACTTATACAAAGTACTCACAGTCAATTATTGTCCAGTTTCACAGAGCCTGTCTGTTTGTGGTGATGCAGTCACTGTCAGTTTTTGTCAGTCTCTGACCCTTATTTTACAAGAGCTACAACTTTTGCTACCATCACTACATCATCATTCTCCCTGGGAAACAACAATATGACAAGCTAAAAATGGCTTCATCCTTTGTCTTGTAATTTCAATTATTTGTTAATTAATTAATTAATTGCCAACATCCGTCAGAAGCTGCTCTTTCCCTCACCACTCTGCTGCTCTGTAGCTTCTCTGTGAGCATGACTGCCCGGCTGGCGAGGTAGCAACCCCGGCAGGCGCTAGCTAGCTGTCACGGCAGTTTGTGGAGCTTCTAAACTCCGACAACGGTGGAGCAAATGTTGTAAAACAGTCAATATTCAAAATCTACACAGTTTATTTCTCGCCTCAAAAATGTTCAGAAGTGAATTTAGTGATGAAATAGCTACGAAAAATGTAAAAAACAAGCCGTTTTGACTGCGTTAATCCAGACAGAGTACACAGCTAGCTAACATTAGCTAATTTACAATGGGGTCTTGCTCTCCTGAAATATGACCTGAGGACTGGATTAAAAGAACCAGGACAGGTTTAACGTGATGTTTAAATCACCCACCTCACAGACACAAGTAAATCCATCCGAATGGAGGTTTGTTAACTTTATCTCAAATCTAAAGCTCTGTTAGCTGATGCTAATGCTAACGCTAATGTGTTACGTGAGCTAACTTGGCCGTCAGAATTAAAAACAGCATACAGAGTAATTAAACACGTTATCTGTGACCGGTATAGTTTTACTAGGCAGCTGTACAAATCAAGCATACTTTAAAAACAAAGTTTAGCGTTAGCACTTACCGTGTTTGTATCCTGAGTGTCCTCACAACGAGAGGAGGAGGGAACGATCACTACTGAGACTGAGCCGTTAAATATTTGAACTGAAGAGGGAAAAGGCGAGTCCAGTGTGCGGATCCGCCTGGTGTCAGCATTGAGTCCGCTGTTTGACAGTGCCCTCTCTGGAGGCGGGCCGGATCCGTGGCGCATAGCCGAAATGAGTGAGACACTAGGGCGGATGTACCGACCTGGGGGCGGATCCGCCCCGGAGTCTACTGCTATCTGGGTTGGAACACACTGTAAGATAGGTGACTGTTAAAAACATATATGCCATCTTGATAGAGGAGGAGTTTTAAGGCCCCAGCGGACAAAAGAGTATGGGGGGAGGTATTCCCCCAGTTAGAAAGGAAAAACATATGGGCTAGTCTAAATGTAACATATAATAGCTTAGAATGTGAAAATGATGACTTCATTCTGCAACATAACAGAGTGTACACAAAAGTGGTGTTGCATCAAATAATGATATAAGTGGGGAATGTGATGTGTGTAACTGTGGCCATGAGACTTTTTTGCATTACGTTTTGGATTGTAGGGAGTAGCAAGGTTTTTTTGTTTATTTGAAGCAACTGCTAGCCGATCGATGGAAACTTGACAGAAGCGTTTTGGTAGACTGGAAGACTGTTTTTTTTGTTTGGTGTCCCATATAAAAAGAAAGGGTAAAATCTGGCTTTACTGCATTTTATTTCGTTTAGTCAACATGGGCGTATAGTCGTTTTAAGAAGGAATTATGCCTATTTTGAGAAGAAAAAGTTGGATGTTAAAGCCATATTTGAAATGATTGTTAAAAGGGATGTCAATTTGACTTATAAGTACGGTGATGTAGAGGCGGAGAACTTTTTTGTTAGAGGTAGCCCTTTGATTAGCATTGGTTAAAAAGGGCATTTATGTTTTAATTTCTAGCTGGCATAGTTATACTTTTGCTGGTCTTTAGTTTTGTTGTATATGCTGATAGTTTACCTGCCTGATTTGTTATGTTTTTTCTTGGTTAATTGTTAACCGGAATGCATTAACCGAATGCAGTTTGTTGTAAATGTCATAATTTATAATAAAAAGATAAAAAAAAACCCCAACCGATCTCATCTGATCCCGGAAGCTAAGCCGGGTCAAGCCTGGTCAGTACCTGGATGGGAGACCGCCTGGGAATACCAGGTGCTGTATCTTTTTCACTACTCTTTACTAACAGCCAAGGGCGGAGCTGCTTCTCCGGTGGAGACTTTGAAAATCAGAGCAGCTTGTTTTTTCACGAATTATGTACAGTACCTTATATGCATAATAATACGTACTCTACATTTGGAAATCATTTCCCAAGGTATTTTTTTTGTGTAAGCACATCATCATTTAAAAAGAATAAGTGATACCATAGCTAATTTCATTGCAATATCGACAGTTACCCTTTATTTTACCTGCCTTGCTACCCAGTAACACCACCACTGTACCCCAGCCAGATGTCTTGCACGTGTATGGATATGTGAGGACAGAGGCCCAAGAAAATTGGCTACACTACCGGAGAAATGTTTGGCCTTCCAGCATTTGACAATTGCAGCAACATGATATAAGTAAATGTTTGTGAGTTTAGGAATGCAGAAAGAATTCCTGAGTTTGTTTTTAGTGTTTCTATCGTGTCCCTCAGCAGTAGTTGACTCTTCAAGGGTACACCGCTTTAAGTTAATAGTTTTATAATGACGAATGGCAACAACAAACTAGGATGGACCAACACGGAAGACGGACATCGGCACGGAGATAAAGATAAAGAGATGGATAACAAACAAAAAACTAAGAGGGATGAGATCTGTTATGAGAAGGAACTAACGATAAATGTTGAAATAATTTGTGAGGCCAAAATACAGATTTTTTACGTTATCACTAGCGTGATAATGTCATGTGGAGTGCTATTGGCATGCCGACGCACAGGACCGGGCAAGTATGAAGTCACGATTTTGAACGAAAAAGGGAAACAAAGGCTGCTGGATGGATTTAAAATCGGGGAAACAAGCTTTATCGTAAAAGAGCTGTGTAATGACGAGCTGGTAGTTTCTTTCCTAAATCTGCCCGCTTATATGTCACTGACAAAGAAATCACTGACAAGCTGCTCGGCTGGGGAGTGAGACCGACTTCGCCTGTCAAGACGAGGATATGGCCGGGAACAAAGATCACCGATGGCACGCACTTTGTAAGAGTTAAATTCAGTGACAATATACAGTCCTTACCGTACTTCACCAAGTTTGACATTGCTTTAAGTTCTGAATACTTCAGAGTAATCTATGACAAACTGTGAGGGTCACTTACTCAGCAGGCTGGTTGGGTTAATTATCTCTGAGCAGAGGCAGCTGTGGAGCCTAATTGTCCCTGATGAGGATCAGGTGGTTGAAGCCTATATCTACCCCTGGTTTCAGTGCTCAGGTGCTGACTCATTGTCTCTTTGTCAAAGGTAGTGAGAGCACTGCTCTATCTGTATAGGGGTGTGTGAATCTGCAGAAGTACCACGTGAACCTATCTGTGGGATTCACTCACCATTTAGCTTCTTCTCAGAGCTGGAGTCTCTTAGAGTGGGTTAGGTCTGTGTGGCCTGCCTTCGCTGGTTCTTCTGTTTCATTTATGTTCTAGTCAGCTGCTCGGCAGCGGCGTTTTAGTTTTTTTTTAGTCTTTTCAAGATATACTGAACCTTCCTTTTAGGTCTGTTTTCATTTGGTGTTTCCCCTCTCCTTTAAATCGCTTGCGATTTTTGTGGTTATCCTTCAGGATTAACTTTAAGATTCCCCTGGTGCGCAATTGCGTCCCTTCCCTCGTTCCCCTGACACAAAAATGTTAAAGTGTGTAGACTATGTATTTAGCCAGGGCTGGAGCATGGCAAGGACGAGAAGCATGCAGGAAGGACAAAACAAACTGACAAAGACAGAGGGGAAAACACAGGCTTAAATACAAGAGGGTGATAGACACAGGTGGACCAAATCAGGGTGGGGCAGACAATCAAAAAAGGTGGGAAAAAAAACAAAGGTAGAAAGTAAACCAGGCAAGAACACAGGAGACGTGAATTTCAAACTAAAACAGGAAACACTACAACGCAGAATAAAATAACAGAAAACCCAAATCCAAGAAAATCAAATCACTAATACAGAACTAATGGACTAAAAGGAGGAACATAAGATCAAAACAAAAAGGAAACAAATCCAAATGTCCTCTGGCACAGCCAGACCATGACAGCATGACCAGCGCGGACACCAGGAGATGCAAAATATGCAAGAACTCAAATAAAAAGTGCATTTGGTAATGTAAATCAGGAAAGCGAAATGAATGAGACTGATAATGAAATAGCTGATAAGGTGCAGAATGATGAGATGGTGGATGAGGAACTGGAAGAGGATAAGGAAGTTGAAGGGGAACATGAAACTGCTGACGAAGACAAGGATAACACTGTGGAGGACGTTGACAAAATTATGGATGAAAGAGAGAGGCAAGAACTAAGTTCAAGCCTAGATGAAGTCAATGAGAGCATGCTGCTGAATGACAGCCAAGGAGGTAGAGGGGGGGGGGGCTAGACGAGCCCCCATGTCTCCTTGGGATGAGAGACTCTATTGCAGCTATAAGCTCCAGAAAATAATTCTTCCCAGTCCTCAGTCTCGTTATTCACATCCAATAATAATGATTCAGAAGAAGAAATGGATTTGGCACTACTTATACCTGCACAAAAAAGGCTAAGCCTTAAAGTGGCTGGAAAAAAGGCTAAGAAATTGAAAAAGAATAATGTGTTATTGAAACTTAAAGGAATTAAAATGCATCTCTTGTGCCTCCTGGTCTTCATGTTGCACTTCCTGTCACTTAACATCAATGGATGTAGAAATAAAGAAAAATACAATAATTTTCAAAATGATGTAAAAGAAATCATTACGTGTACAGGAAACCAGGTGGGACAACGAGTTAGAAGAAATCATCAAAAAAGAATGAAAGGGAGTGATATAGATAGATATACAGCAAATGGTACAATTAAATCGTGTGTGTGTGTGGAGATCCTAAAGGGCAATCATTAGTAATTGACTGCAAATATATGAATAAATGTTTAAGAATAATCAACTTATTTGCTCCTAATAATGATGTAACCAGGAAAAATGTTTCACAAAATTAAAAAAAGGTGCAATAACAAAACAATCATGGTTGGTGACTTTAACATCACCTTAACAGAACAAGACATATCTAAAAACAACACATTTAAAGGAGAAATGTTTAAAAACCTTGGCGTTTTTGTTGTGTCACAGCTTTGTATTTAATAAAGACCTCCTTGTTATCTCTTCAAACTGGATTGTCTTGATTTGAATTCCAAAAAAGGCTACATGCTTGATTTGCTTGCAACATGCTTATTTTAATTTAAAAAACAAAGAAAGTATATTTGCAGGATAAAATTGATGTCTGCAATGACATTGTCAGAAAGAGTTTTTCTCAATTGTTTACACACAAAACTATGCAAACAACTGAGAATTTGAGACCCATGTACATAGAAAAGAAGTATTCTATTCTGCTTCAAAGCAAACAAAAACACACCTGACTGCTAAACTGTAAAATCAAATCTATTTTCTTCCCTCAAATAAAAATTCCAAGAATAAAAAACATCAATCTTTCTGATTGACTAACTTTTCAAAGAGGTCTAGAAATCGTTTAGAGTTGTCCTGCAGTGCCAGGTGTTGCCTCAAATCTCTCCTCCTCCTTGGCTGCCTCTGTGACAGGAAAGAATAATGCAAGAATAATAAATTTTTCAGGCATAATTCATTTATTTGGAGAAAAGCTATTTTCTTTGTTGTCTCAGTTATTACTTTATCATTTTCAGGACATGTCATTTAATTTTTGGATGTAAATATGCATCGATATTGGTCACTGTAGAGACTATGCAGCACATATGCAGTGAAACAGAAAGAGGAATAATGCCTGTGTGTGTGTGTGTGTGTGTGTGTGTGTGTGTGTGTGTGTGTGTGTGTGTGTGTGGCTGGCCTCGGGGCTCCAGTAGGGGGATCGCGCTCCTCTTCCTCACTCAATACAGAGACGAGTGAAGGGAAAAGCTGCGTGTGTGATTTATTCATCCTTCTCTCTCACTATTTCACCTGTTTAAGGTAAATAACGTCCACAAAGCACTATAACGTTGTAGACACATGTTGTTAAGAATTCATTATACGTTGTTGTTGTTCATTAGAGGAAAAGTGCACATTTTGTACTCTGTATTATGTTTGAAAGTTTCTAGCTAACGCTGTTGCTATGTAAGCTAGCTGCCGGATGCATCGTGGTCCCGCCGTATAGTCCGTCTGTTTACTTTGTCATCGGCATTTAAGCTGGGTTGTTACATCCATATATGTGTATGCAGTTGTTGATTTTATAACATTTAAAGGTGAATTCATGTGTCCAGTGAGCTAAAAAGTTAAAATATATTTCATAAGAGAGACTTCATGCTGTATTTGAATTAAGAACATTTAGAAGCAGTTAAAAAGATAATTTAAATAGTTTAGAGAGTTAAAGTTTAGAGTTCGGATGTCTAAATGTATGAGTTTTGTTTACATTGCATTACATTTCAAATGTGACTCAATACAGAGACGAGTGAAGGGAAGAGCTGCGTGTGTGATTTATTCATCCTTCTCTCTCACTATTTCCCCTGTTTAAGGGCACAACACCTCCTCCTCTAAAAACTCCGGCACAGACTTTTTCTTTTTTTTACGGGGAGGGGGACCGGCAGAGGTGGAGGGCTCAACATCCTCCACACGGCTGTCCGAGCCAGACTCAGTGGCCTCGTCATCCTCCACTGTGTCCGGGCTGTGGTTCAGCCTCAGTGGATGTTGAGCCACTGCCAGAGGCTACAGCATCCACACATGCAGAGCCCATCAGGGTGGGAGGATCTACAGATGGCCTCCCACCGATTGCCTCATGCATTGCCGAAAAATATGGCCACGTGGCTGCTGTGGCCTCTCCCCTGTCGGTCCCTGTCCCAGTATAGTGGGTCATCTCAACTCCTACAGAAACACAAGCAAGAGTGAAAGTTATCCAGTAGTATACTGACCGGACATAAAAATGGGATTCACAGACAAACGTGAATGCAAGAGAACATGTCACACATCACTGAGCATTTAGCCTACAAATACACTTTAAACCACCTTGTATTTCTGTTTAAGATTATCCCACTTTTTAGACACTTGTGTGGGGGGCTACTGTGGAAAGGCCAAGCATCTGAAGAATTTCCCTGAGTGATACAAGTTATGTTACTGGTTAACTTGTGTCAGCAAGTAGTTGGGTCCACAGCCACAGGTAAATGAAAGGCATTTTAGGAAATGGGATGTCCTTCAAGATGGAGCGCTGAGGTCAATTTCCGGGTCACAGCCGGAGGATCGAGGAGACGAAGAGGCGAAAAATGGTGAAATGAGATGCAGCTTAGGAAGGCTGATGGTCCGGATGTGACCGTAACAAACTGGCTGACTTAGAAAAAGAAAGATGTAGAGGTGCAGCCATGAGGAGTAAAATGAAGTACATGTATGAAGGGGAAAGATGTACAGCTTTCTTCCTAGGTCTAGAAAAACAAAAACAAGAAAGGGCAAATATAAATGAGCTGAAGACTAAAGAAGGGAAAACGGCAACAAAAATTGAAGACATTTTAAAAGAAGTATCTTTGTATTATGAAAACCTATTCACAAACCAACAGTGTGATAGCGTTGCAATAAATAGAGCATAATCTATAATAACAAAACAATTATAACAGGAAGACAAGAAATGGTGTGACAACGGAATTACCGAGGTGTTTCGGTCCAAGCTATAAATCCAGCATCTTGGTGCGTCTCTGTCCCTTTTACCCGTTTGGTCCAGTTCTTCTGTCTGTCTTGTGTGGGTGTGCCTGGTAGTGGGTGTGTGGGTGTTCTCCTCCCACCTGCAGGATCCTGAGCTCACTGATGTAATCAGCTCACCTGACTCCAACCAGCAGCTGCCAGTAATCAGGTCATCAGCCACACTACTTATACCCAGGCTCCTCAGTCACTCTTCTTCACATCGTTGACTTGACACAAGTGGTAGCTTCGTCTCGGCCGCTCATTTTATGAGTTATCTCTTGCTCTGAGCTTTGATCGTGTTTTTTCGTCCACTAACGTGTACCTCTCTGTGCTGAGGTTTCCTGCCTGCCTGTGCTGCCCTACTCCCCAGCCTAGTCATTCCCCTCGCTCATTCACGATTCACCTTTTTGGCAATAAAGCCTCATTGTTCAATATTCATCTGCCTCCCGTGTCTGCATCTGGGTCTGCCTTAAAACTGGTCATAACAGGAGGCAGAATTGAAATTAGGAATAGAAGGTCTAAACCGAAATCAAAGCCCAGGAAGTGATGGTTTAACAGCTGAATTTTATGAAACATTCAAAGATCAGCTAATCCCAATATTGACAAAGATATACAAGAAAATGGAAGAATTAAATGATACACCCAAAACTTTAACAGAAGGAATAATAACTATTTTCTATAAAAGCAAAGGATGTAAAACTAATCTGGACAATTACAGACCCATAAACCTACTCAATACAGACTACAAAATCCTAGCAAAAGCACTGGCAAACAGACTGAGATCAGTAATTAATAAGCAAGGCACAAGCATACAGTATTCCCAAGAGACATAACAGATTCAATCATCTCCGTCAAGGAAATAGCCAGAGATATGAATGAAAGGAAAGGTATTCGGTTAGGAATTGACCCTAATAAAGCCTTTGATAGAGTGGAACATCCCTTTCTTGAAAGAAACTCTTGGTAAAATTTGGATTTGGAGATCAATTTGTGAACTGGATATCTAGATTGTATAAAAATGCAAATAGTAAAATGAAAATGCATTGGCTTTTTAACTGATGCTTTCAGGATAAAAAGATCCATTAGACAAGGATGTCCACTATCAGCTTTACTGTATAGTCAAGTGGCAGAACCGCTAGCAATGCTAATGAATTCAGACAATAAAATTCAAGGAATAGAAATAGAAGGTAAAACTCAAAATAAAATGACAGCCGCAAGCGGCAGTTCGCGGGTTCAAGCCTTTTTTCGCTCAACAGGAGGAAGCAGCTGAATTGCCAAAATCAAAGCCGCGAGCAGCAGTGATCGGGTTGTGGGCTTCACAAAGCAGAGCAAAGTAATTTCACCTGGTTTAATTCTGTATAAAGAAGGAGTGAGACCAATGTTTATAATGTATGCAACCTTTCTGTACTTGTACACCCAAAGTCCCACCAATCATATTTCTTGGCATTTTGGGGGCGTTTCAACGGGTTAATTACAAATATCCATCAAGTTTGGTGATGCTGGGACGAACTCCCATTGATTTGTGGCGAAATTTGCGCCAGACTCATGCAAATCTTTGGAACTGATTGATTCTTATTTCATATTTAGTCGGTTATGATTTACAAATTGCATAGAAAATGACAGAAAAATGCCATCTACTCCTGTCATGTTTTAAAATGGAATGACATTTATATTCGAATGATATTTGTACAAAGCTGGCCTGCTGTTATGAGTATACAACAGGGTATAATGTGGCAAAACATCAAGACAAGGCTGCGCATTAATAACATGCGGCCATGCAATAATAATATCACAAATGATAGCACTGTGGCTCTGTGGTTTTCAGGTTATTAACTGTTAACATGGTAGGAATTTGGGAAGGTGTCCAGTATGAGACTATAGCAACGTTTAGCCTGTCTTAAAACCCAGTGGTACTGCACAATGCGTAGTAGTGTTTGTTGTTCAGAAAAGAAAGTCATGAAATGGTTCTAAAAATGATGTTTATTTCAACATAATGTAATAAAAGACAAATATAAACAGAAGAAATGTGTGTGCAGAATTGTGAACATGTTTTACGCAGGTTTGGAGATGTTTACGCTGTCTATTCATCTAATGGAAACAGTGCATCCAAGTCAGCCAAAAACTCTTCGTCATCCATGACGTTGTTTGCTGTGGAAGCTGCACTGGTCCAGTGAATCCAGTGAAAGGTGCATTTGTGTTGTCAGTGGTTGGTTCATGGTGGCTGGTGAGGCTAGTTGCGACATCAGATTTGGTGAGTTGTATGGTGAAAGCACTAGTGTCAGAGGTGCTGTTCCACATCTTAAGCATCCTGCAGTTGATCACGGTGCTGTAGTTCTTCAATGTATAAATTTAGAACAGTTGGTGGTACAGTAACAGTGTTTTCTATCCATAACTTGGATTTGAGAATGACATTGCAGCTGATGGATGCTGTATAGGCAGCAGTTTTTTGCAGAAACTGGCATTTGTGACAACGGTGGTACTTCTGTTTATTGTCAAAGCTAGGTTGTTGTTGTTGTTGTTGTTCCGAGTGTTCTTGTATATCCTGGATCATGCTTGTATCTTGGCCTTCCCGACCCAGGTCACTTCTCAGGGCATGTGCACGCATCCATACAGCACACACCCATACAACACACCTCCCCTCCCTTACCTCCGACCCCTTACCACATTTATCAATATTTAAATTTATTTATTTACTCAGTTTTACTTTATTATATTTTAATTTTTTTGGATTGTTTGGGTCTGTGTCCTCCCTTTCTCTTTGAATCCAATTGAAATTACATTTTAGTCCTAAGTCTTGTTTTTTTTTGTGTTTTTTTCTTTCTCCCTTGTCTTAAGCTGTAAGATTTTGTACAAAAACTGAGACAGCTATTATAATGAAAATACAGTGGTATAGATTGTCATTATGATTGTATAAGTTGCTGAAACTGCAATAAAAACTAAGTTAAAAAAAAAGCTAGGTTGTTTCCTGTTGCACCTGGCACACTGTCTGCATTCATCCAGCTTGACAGCTATGATGTCCCCTGTAATGGTTTGGAGATGTTGTTGGTCTTCCGCGACATGGGTAGCAGCTACGCTAGCTGGCACGGTGACATGGCTGAGATCCTCAAAAGCTGTGGCTTTGGTGCACGTGATGTAGGGTGCAGACAGTTTGCGTGTGGACAGGTTAGTGATGCGATATGAATTACCAGTTTTTACAGCTTTTACCTGGCTGTCGTACAGCACAAGTTTCATTTTGGAAGTGCCATCTGCAACATAGCAATCGCGCACTTCCATTTCTGATCCGTAGACCATTCTCTTGTCGGTGCTTGGGTCTGTGTGAACAACTTGCACATGAATTTCTCCAACCTGCAAACAACATGACCGTTTTGATGAGTCATTATTGTTATAAATGCTTCATACTGACTAAATGTCTTTTAGATACAGTGCAGATGCAGTTGAGATATGATGTGCACTTTTATTTAAAAAAAGCAAGTGTTGTGGACATAAAATTTAAAAGGTATTTGACTGGTAAGTGGCTTTATGGCCCTGTTCACACCTGGTTTTAACATGCGTCCTCAGTGATCGGATCACAAGTGGACAGCTCTAAGTACAGGTGTTAACACACTCAAGACCCATTGAGGACGCATTGAGATCGCATCTTTCAGACCACATAAAGAGGTGGTTTGGGCTACATACGACCACATTATTTTAGCAGTTTGTAGTGAATGTGTCCTGGACCACATTAAGGACCGCCTACTCATCTGATGTTCCGCGGGATCACCGCGCTCCTCAGGTGAATAAACAGGCAGACACAGGTGCTTGTAAACATGGAAATGGCCTCTGTGCTCTACTGTATCCTGTCGGTACAACTGTATTTTATTAAAATATCTTGTTTATAGGCTACATATCTACATACTAGGCACGGAACGTGCATTATTATCATACTGTCGGAGATGTGTCGGTATTTTTGTTCCGCTGCTTTGCACAGAGCTGGCACCCGACCGCCCGCCTGTTCTCTGTCCTCCCCGCTCTCTCGAGCTCTGTACCCTGCTGTTGTCTGGCAAAGGCAGCGGTGCCGGTGGCTCGGAGGTCCCCGGGGCCGCCGGTACAAAACCTTTTATTTTGATGTTAATACAATGTACCAGAATTCAAAAATATGTAGGATATTACTACTGACCTTCATGTAATATTACGTCACAACTTCTGCTGTATTAGCCATGACGTGATATATGATATGACGTGATTATTTGCATATGGGGCGGGAAACTGAGATCGGATCAAAAATGGCCACTGAAGACACATGTGGAGACGCATTTTAATGCCAGGTGTGAACAGACGTACTTAAAGCTCTCTACTTGTGATCCGATCACTGAGGACGCATGTTAATGCCAGGTCTGGACAGGACCTATAAGTGTAGCGCCTTACAACATCCTGCATTTGACTTCACATTGATGACCAGGCGTGTCATTTTTTACATTGGGTTAGAATATGTGGTAAAAGTGTCTAGCAGATGACTTCAGTAGGTAAATGTGTGTAGTATACTTTTTTATAAATGTCTGTAGTTGTATGCAGGTTAATCAACACCAAATGTAGTTCAAAAAGTAATGATAAGGTACTCACTGTAGTTGCCTTATAGAAAATGTTGGTTGACAGGGTTGATATGATAGTAATATTAACAATAAGTGAATTTACACAATGATAAGGCTGGAGGTCAAATACTTGTTTTAGTGTCATCATCTGGTTGTTGTGGGGCTTTTTGTTAGGGAAATTGTCAGGGATATGAGTTTAAAGGGTGGACCCAAACTCAGAGTTACCAGGCAGAAAGGTAGATTTAAATAAAAGCGAGCTTTAATAAATTAAGCTGAAGTATCCAAATAAACCAACAGGCATCAAAAAAAAAAAAATGCAGGGAGGGGAACAAAGTACAAAAGAATAAATCCAACAAACACCAAAAAACAAACTGAGAACAAAACCAAAATTACTAACCAGAGGACACGAGGAACACTAGGATCAGGGCAGGAGTGACGAGCAAAACGGGCAACAAGGTAGACAAAGCTGGAGCGACAAACGAACTGACAAAGACAGAGTGGAACACACAGGCTTGAATACAAGAGGGTGATTAAACACAGGTGGAAGAAATCAGGGCGGGGCAGACGATCAACAAAGGCGGGAAAACAAACAAAGGTAGGAAGTAAAACCAGACAAGACACAGGAGGAGTGTATTACAAAATAAAACAGGAAACACTGGAATGAAAGAATATAAAAGAAACCAAATCCAGCACACACCAAAATCACATTAACAGAACTAATAAACCCAAAGGAGGAACATAAGGCAATCTTAACTTATAACAAACAGAAAAAGTTCAATGTTCTGGCATAGCCAAACCGTGACAGAAATCCAGTTGAGTGACGGTGATGGTCGTTTGTCTGTTCACCAAGACCTGGGGTCTCATTTAGAGCAATGCTCTTGGATCTACGTGCTGAACTGGGTCCAGCATTAGTGCGACCGACCAGACGGAACCGCGCCATCCCGGTTAACATCCAAGTACTGACCACTCTGGGGTTTCTGACAACTGGAAGTTACCAGCGGGAATTAGCTGACAGGTACGTGTTTGATATGATTATCAATATATAACGTTTACCTTTCTGCCTTAAGCCCATTTTGGTAATAATACAGTTCTGTTAATTCATATCCTTAGGTCTGGAATATCACAGCTGTCCCTGAGTGCCATAATGCCTGCCGTCTTGGGTGGCATTATTAATTTGACTTCTCGATACATCAGGTTTCCTTCAACTGTGGGAGAACAGGTCAATATTAAAAGGCAATTTGCAGCAATGTCCGGTTTTCCAAATGTAATCGGTGCAATTGACTGCACTCATATTATAAGGGCACCATATAATAACGAATATGTGTAGGTTAATCCAAAGCATGTACATTCCAATAATGTCCAAGTAATATGTGACTCCAACATGGTCCTAACAAATGTGGTAACACGATGGCCTGGCTCAACCCATGACTCATTCATCCTGACGCATAGCAATGTAGGGAACAGACTACAGGCAGGCGTTGTGCATGATGGCTGGCTCATTGGTAAATTAATAAACATCTAAAGTCTGCCAGATTATCAGGGCGTGTGCTCTGTTACACAACACGGCAGAGAGTTGTCCTCTCCCCCGGCCTCCCACCTCCACAGCATGAGGACTCTGAGGACCCGTGAGGATGTCATGCGACGTTTGTAGGAAAGACAACAAGTAAGGTTCACTTTTTAACAAGCTCTTTTAATGAAGATGCAATATCAGAAAGCACGACTCTCATTTCTTTTAGCTTGTCAGCAATTGCATTGATCGCGCTGATCGTATCCCTCTGTGTCTTCCGGACGCAGCCACTTCCAGGTGTGCCATGTGCACGGGACGCACTGGTGCTGGCGACAGCTGGACGCTCTGTGGCTGCAGCCCCCTCGCCGGGAACCTCCTAACCAGGAACCTCCTCGTCACCAACCGCTCCCGACTCTGAGAGAACTAAAACACACCACACATTAGCCCACTGTGGTCTTTCATATATTTAAATTGTCTTCTAAACACTTTAATAAAAGATTTAACCGTGTTTTAACGGGTTCATTTGTGGTCATATGTGTCTCCCTCCTTCTCCGACACAATGCCCGACACACTTGCTTCCCCGAGTATGGAGGCCATTCGGGCTTCCAGCGGCGTGGGCTCAGGTGTGGCCTTGCCCCCACCGGTAGCAGACACACTCTGACGGTTGGTCACAATGTTCTTTTTCGCCTCCACCTTCAGATCGGACCACTTCTTTTTTACCTCAGGGACTGTCCTATCTGTTGTGCCGACTGAGTTCACCGCAGCAGTAACATGTTGCCACTCAATTAATTTTTTATTTTATTAGTAACACTACTGCTGTGGCCACCAAACAATACATTCTTCCTAACCTCCACCTCACCCACAAGTTCCTCGATCTCGGTGTCGGAAAAGTTTCTTTTTGCTCTTTCTCTCAGCAGTTGCCATGATTCACCATAAAGATCGCATTGATATGAAGGGAACATTGCCTGCATGTGTGCGTACGCACGGTTTTATAAGTCAGATTTTTTTTTTTGCGCACGCCATTTTCGGCTTTTGTGCGCACATACATTTTTAGTATGGATGAAACGAGTCATTGGCATTTGGACTTGAAGAAGAAAAGGGGTAAAATTACAGATAATCTAAAAGTAAGGGAAGGTGTTAATTCCTGAGTGAATGTTTATTGTAGTCGTCAATGCACTCCCAATGCCTAGTGTGTATTTGTAACATTACAGTAGCACATCGTACAGTTCAAACACTGTAAACATGATACAGCACATGTAAACATTATATTTAAGAATTGCATAGGTCTGCACTAAAAGTTAGCATGGCGGGCTAGGAAAGTAAAAGAGCCATATCAACCACATGTATTACCGGGCTTTAGTGTCAACATATTTCGATAAGCTATTAACAAAAAAGTAGTGAAGGCATTGTACTCACCCAAACTTTTTTGGACATTCATCAACTTCACCGGTGATTTCTGAACATCGGCTTGCTCCAGGCTTTGGATTTTTTCCGGTGAAAAAACAACTCTGCGGTGAAACTCGTCACGACCATTTTGTATTACACAGGTGAAATACTTTGTGTTTTTGGAAGAAACTTTCATAGGACTAACATTATGAACGTAGCCGCACACAACATTGTCCTCGTCATCGTGTAATTTCGCAACTTTTGAAGGACTTGCCATTGTAAATGCACGAAAGTTACAGTTATATGAATAGCGTGCGTTGCACAGCATTGTGGGCAATTGACCTTGGAAGTTACGCATGCAATAGACCGGAGGAAAACAACCAATCACAGCTGATGTGGGCAGTGCCATCTCGTTATCCAGCTGCTGTCTATGACAGGCGGCTGTCGATCAGTCACAAACTCCGATCAAGCGATCAAAATAGACTGCACGGATCAAATATGAATAAATACTGATACTGTAATGGTTATTGATTTGCCTGTACGAAGTAATAAACAGTTTCATATGGAAAAGCAAAGCAAATACAATTGCTCACAAAACAGTAATCGGGGGAAAAGCGGGGGATTCTGCTTTTAAGTTTGATAAACAGATAAACTCCGTGGTGAGAGGCAGCTTCTTCCAACTGCGAAGCCTAACAGAAATAAAACCCTTATCTTTCCATCATTGTGAAAAAGTTATCCATGCTTTTATTACCTCTCGCCTTGACCACTGTAACTCCATCTACATGGGAGTCAGCCAGTCTTTATTGTCACGTCTGCAGTATGTGCAGAATGCTGCCGCAAGGTTTTTGACTGGTTCCTGGGAACATGAGCACATTTCAAAAGGGTTAATGCACTCCAAATGCCAGTATTTTAACACTACTTTACACGTATGAGATGAACAGTGAATCCGAGCACTGACTCTCACAACCAGTTGTTATTACAACAAATGCACAATGATCACAGACAACTGCTATTTAAAGTAAAACCAATTTATTTAAATATAGTAATATCAATCAGTAATCAACAACACTAACACCATCAATCTATAATCAATAGTACTTAAGCAGTAGTAATTAATAATCAACAATACTCAGAAAACAAATGGATGTCCTACAAAGCAGCTCTAAGCACTACACTAGAATCGTGTGTGTGTGTGTGTGTGTGTGTGTGTGTGTGTGTGTGTGTGTGTGTGTGTGTGTGTGTGTGTGTGTGTGTGTGTGTGTGTGTGTGTGTGTGTGTGTGTGTGTGTGTGTGTGTGTGTGTGTGTGTGTGTGTGTGTGTGTGTGTGTGGCCTCGGGGCTCCAGTCAGGGGATCGCGCTCCTCTTCCTCACTCAATACAGAGACGAGTGAAGGGAAAAGCTGCGTGTGTGATTTATTCATCCTTCTCTCTCACTATTTCACCTGTTTAAGGTAAATAACGTCCACAAAGCACTATAACGTTGTAGACACATGTTGTTAAGAATTCATTATACGTTGTTGTTGTTCATTAGAGGAAAAGTGCACATTTTGTACTCTGTATTATGTTTGAAAGTTTCTAGCTAACGCTGTTGCTATGTAAGCTAGCTGCCGGATGCATCGTGGTCCCGCCGTATAGTCCGTCTGTTTACTTTGTCGTCGGCATTTAAGCTGGGTTGTTACATCCATATATGTGTATGCAGTTGTTGATTTTATAACATTTAAAGGTGAATTAAAGGTGTGTGTGTGTTTTTTAGGAGCAAGAGGTGGACGTGACCACGCAATTGGTTACGTCACGTGAGGGGTTGCTCCTAATCGCGGACGACGCCATGAAAGTTAAAGGCAACACACAAACGGGAATGTGAGTCCCCACGTAGCCAGTAAAATGGGTATGTGTGGGGGGGTTAGCAGAAGAGGGAAAAGTAAGGCGCGCTCAGAGTGCAGCAAAAGAGGTTCTAACTTCCGCGGAAAAGACGTAGTAGCTGTATTTTTATCACTCAGAAACCCAGCAGGAGAACTCACATTCGTCGGCCGTGCACTGGTCTTTTAACTGATAAAACACAACTATATTCTTTAACGTGGTGGCAGAAGCTAACACAAGGAAATGCCCATGGCGTGGAGCACACAGTTAACAACAGTAAACAAAGCAAAGCAAAACAAAACAAGCGGACTCAGCGGTCCGTACATTCAACACAAATAAACAACAGTTATAAACTGATTGTAACACACAATTTAACTAGTCTCTGCCCAGACACAAGCCTCTTACTTAGGATGCTTCTCTGAAGTGATTATGGTGTTTACCATCCGTTAATTGGTCCGGTGGCGTTGCGCAAGCTCGGGAAATAACGGGCCGTTATTATGCTCGTCAGCTGATGAACGGCGGGGCTGATTCTCCGTGTGGCAGCGGAGGGAAAGCAGCCAGAGTTAACTCAGTGAAGAAAAAGGTGGTCGTCTTTTTCTTGGTGAAGAACGAGGGTCCGTTTCTTCCTTCTGCAGGGATGAGGGATCTAAATGTCTGATGTACACAACAATAGCTTAACTCGTCCAGCGAGGTCAGGAACTGTGGCTAGGTCTTAAAGGGGAACGCTGCAGTGTTGGTACTTCCTGGAGCAAACAAAGTCGCAATGGAAAGGGACGTCCTTAAAGGTGCGCTCTGCTTATGTCTCCGGTGAGATTGTGGGTCACCGGAAAGACCCCACAGTTCCTGTGAGCCTCATCCAATGGGAGACCCTGTTTGGATTCAAATGAAATCTCACACCCAGGTAGGAGATTTCAAAGAGCTGGTGGTTAGTCTTTGTTCCTTTGATCTTACATGTAGGCCTGTCTTTAGGCTCCTTGCCTTGTAGGCTGCTCCTTGTCCCCAAAGACCTGGTGAGGTCCCAACATTCCCCCTTTGGTCTGAAGAGTGGGATGCAGGTCACGGTCTTTAGAGCATAAAAAGGGCCGAACAGTCCATGTGGGTGACGGTAACCTGAGGGTTACACAGTCCATATTCCTGAGTGGAAAAGTGTAGTCCATACAGTTCAGAGTATAAAGTTTTACAGAGGCTCTAGTGTCTGGGCACACAGAGGCAGCATCTGGGCAGATGACTTAATTAGATCTAGTTGTATCGTTTTACATTCACACAATCATTCAACCTGAGGTAAGCACCAATCCTATCACACTCTTTGCTGCTCGGAGAGGGAGGAAAGAAAAGAGACAGGAAAGATAGCTAGGGTTAATCAGTTTACTCCTTGAAAGGGTTGGAGCCAGCTAGAGGTGTGGTTGTGGGCTGATGTGTAAAACGTGGTGACACAAACAGAAGGGAATCTAGTTTGGATGTACTTGTACATTATGGGTGCAGCAATGGCCGTGATAATCCAACCACTAAGCAAAAGCACAAGGGCTATCAAACTTATCGGATGATCTTGATAGGAAGGTAACCCATTCACATGGTACGAAAATGTGGTGGTAAGTCCAGTCGGTTTGAGACTGAACTGAACCAATTTAGTCCCTTCAGCCAGAAGCTGCTGTTGAATGGTGTCGCCTATCGTGAGGTTGTGACCTCTGAATGCGTCCATGATCTCAATCTCCATGTCATGTCTGTCGGGGTTGAGATGGTGAAGGACAATGTCATCGATGTGTATTGTAGCTCCTGATGGAATTGTTAAAAACACTGTCTGGTTAGGTAGTGTTAGTTTAGTGGCTTTATCATGGCGGCCGTGACACACCAGGGCTTCGGTGGCCGGTGTACTAACAAGCGAGCGATTGCTAGCCCGTTCTACTCTTGTCTCTGTTGTCTCATCCCTGATGGACACACTACCTTGGCACTTTTGCTCGGGAGAGTCAACTCTCAGGCCGCAGAGGTAGTTTGTTACATCTCGAACAAAGGGGTTGCTTGGGCAAACCCAGTGTATGTCCTTTGTTTTGGCACATATGTTCAGGTTGGGAATGAGGTAGAGAGAAGGGTCATCATTGTGGTAGGCGATGGTTGGAGATGTTCTAAGGTGTACATGGGTGTTGCCTTGCCAAAAACCAACATTTAATACTGACTTTAGTCTGTATATATTCTGCCTTTCGATGATGGGTAAGTTGAGAATGAATCCTATTTCTAATTTCTTAGGGTCTACTGAAATAGGAATTGCACTGCCGAGACTATATGCCAGGTGTACTTGAGAAGGCTGCACAACAGTGGTAGTAGCAGAGGTAAGTATTCGCTCAACCAGGTCCAGGGATACCAGGTAGGCTGGGATCCGTCCACCGCTCAGGCTGTTAACCGAGGAGCTTACTTCTCTAATGAGGTCCTGCATTAAATCTGACTACTTCGGACAAAGTCTCTAGAGCATGCAAGGTGTTATTAAGGAGAACTGAATGCAGGTTTACAGCAACTATGGTACCCTGGAAGGTGTTACCCATGTCCTGTAACTGTTCTTGTTGGAGGAGAAGTCTTTGTTGGATCTCTGGCATCTCTTTATCAAGTTCACCCATGTGGTTTTGAAGTGCCTTAAGGCTAACCGAGTTGGCTGCTGATAGTCCAATAGAGAATAGGGACCCGATGGCTGATGCCGCAGCGAGCAGTTCACCGAGGAATCGCTTTTGTCGTTTCTTGCCACTGAGGTCCTCCTCAGTGATAAGAAACTTCTGTAGTTGCTCAAGGATGTGGACAGTTGTCTGCTTAGCACGTTCAGTCGTGGGGGTAAGGCGTACATAGATCCTCTGGGTGTAGAGGCCACAATGTGTGATTAGGAGTCCGGGGGTCTCCTGTAGGACTGTGCCAGTTGGTGGACCAGGTTCGACCACCTCAATAGCCAGGGTAACTTGTAAACTGAGGAGAATGCCAAGGACCCAAGGGATCTTCATCCTAGAACAAAACGTAAAGTAATTACTATTGGGAAAGGGGGATAGGGTTAGAAGTTAGTGCATGCTGACGGGGTGAGTTGGGGCTTACAGCTATTCATGAGGTGTTACTGTTACGCGTTCTCTTCCTCTGAGAGTGGGGACTCCTCCCCCCTTTCGTGTGTAGAGGCTGCCGTCTCTCTTGGAAGTGCAAAGGCTTGTAAGGTTTATCTGGTCCGCGTGGACCCAGAAGGATGAGTTGAAGAACTACATTCACAAAGAAAAGACCTGTGATCATAGAACAGGTTTAGACTGCCAACCCACGGCGGCTGTGGGCTCAAGAGTGCAGATGCAAATGGGATGCATGAGAGTCATCCCCTGAAGAGTGATGTCACCCAAGTGTTGGAACACATTAGGCTTATTTCAAAACCGGAGTCAAGCAGATCAAAGGTGCTGATACAGCCCCCTATGAATACTGAGGTGCATATGAGTGTGGCATTACCCTTGCGGACAAGATTGCCAAGGAGGTCAAGAATGGAGGTTTCAGTACGTTCGGTGTGGCGGTCCCAGGGAGCAACATGGGCTCCTTTGGTTCCCTTCCCCAGCTTACAAAGTAAACCTTGGTGGTAGAAGGGAATGGGATCCGGCCAAGTCATACTGGTGGGGGGGGGCTGTCGTCGGACTTCTTTGGAGAGTTCGGCAGCGCTGGTTGTTGACTGGCTATTCCAAATTGTCTTACCGCTTCCTTGAAACACCTTCGGATCAAGTTTTCCATTTCTTGCAAACCCTCCCCTCTGGAGTGGTTTGGGACCGTATCGTTATACTTGCCTCTTTGCTTGGGGTTTTGGTCAAATTGAACCCTTCTCTGTGGGATGGTATTCGGTTGCCTTGGCCTGGCCTGATTGTGGAAGTGGCCTTGGCTACCACCCCCCTGGTTCTGTTGGCTACCCTGCTGGCGAGGTGGTTGGCGCCCCTGGGAAGTTACCCTGGCATTCACCCTAGCACAAGGCATTTCGTTGCCTTTGAGCGCCAGGTTGTTGCTCTCAGAGGTCTGAATCCCCAGGACTCGGGCGTTGTCGTCTAGCCTCTTAACAGGGCGCATATGTGTCTCCCATGCCATCTGCGCATACTTCCTGATCTCCTGCATGGTGAGGTGGTTTGACCTGCTGTACATAGTTACATCATAACGCACACTTTCGTGGAGGTTGTGCAAGAACAGGGACTTAAAAGTGTGTTCCCCCTCCAGGCCCGGGGCGTTATGTCCCTGAAAGTACGCGGCTCTCAGGCGCCTGTAATAATCTCTCGGGGACTCATGCTTTTTATGCATTACTGCGAAAGCGCCGAGAGTGGCAGAAGCTTGGTCTGTATATGGAGAATACTCCTCTCGCAGAGCTTTACAAAGTGCTGAATAGCAGTCTCTGATGTCTGGTGCAAGGGACTCCGTGAAGAAATGGATGCTTCTAGCCGTGGTCTTCCACACAAGCTTTAGCTCCTCACGTGACAAAGCGTGAGGTAGATCAGAAAGGCAGCGCTCGCTCTCCCTGAGGTAGTCGTCGATGTTGGACTCTCGAATACTTGGATCAAAGCACTCAATGTCCCTTGCCAGGGACTCAAGCTGACAAGTACGCAGGCCATGATCTCGGGGCGGGTAAATGCTGTCCGAGTCATCCGAAAACCCGTAGTCGCTTGGGTCACCAAACCGAGGAGAACGATTGCTCCTCCTTCATGCAGGGGACAGAGTTTGGTTGGGGTGAGGTCGCGAGCTACGTGACGTTGAGCGTTCGTCCGCGTATAACGGTCTAAAACCACTCGCGTCTCGTGAGTAACCTACCCCTGTCCGGGATGGAGGTGGAGATCGGTCAAACCGCAAGGTAGCACGGCTCTGGATGGATTGGGGTACACTCCTGAAAGGCAGTGAACCTGTGTCCATCGGGCGGGCCGCTACTTGGGCACGGTGACCATCAAGAGTGATGAGGTTAGAGGAGGTCCGGCCTGGGGCCATTAAGGTTTGGCTGGATGGATCGGAAGCAAAACCCTTCTCAATGTCTGAGTCGGTTGATTCTCGAGCAAACAAGTCGGCAGCGGTACTTACCTGTCCGTCCTGTGCCTACTTTGGTCTGGACCTTGCTTAGAGCAAGAGGAAGCACGAGGTGGATGTGACCACGCAATTGGTTACGTCACATGAGGGGTTGCTCCTAATTGCGGACGACGCCGCAAAAGTTAAAGGCAACACACAAACGGGAACGTGAATCCCCACATTGCCAGTAAAATGGGTATGTGTGTGTGTTGGGGGGTTAGCAGAAGAGGGAAAAGAAAGGCGCGCTCAGAGTGCAGCAAAAGAGGTTCTAACTGCCGCGGAAAAGACGTAGTAGCTGTATTATTATCACTCAGAAATCCAGCAGGAGAACTCACATTCGTCGGCCGTGCACTGGTCTTTTAGCTGATAAAATACAGTAACAGATCTTTACCATGGTGGCAGAAACTAACACAAGGAAATGCCCATGGCGTGGAGCACACAGTTAACAACAGTCAACCTCCACACTGGCCTGGGAACGCCTCGGGATCCCCCAGTCAAAGCTGGTTGATGTGGCCCGGGAAAGGGTAGTTTGCTGGAGTTGTTGCCCCCGCGACCCGACCCCGGATAAGCGGTTGAAGATAAGTGAGTGAGTGTGTAATAATAACAATTATGTATAATTCTTTCTGACAGTGCCAGAAAACACTATCTCCTGTGCATGCATGTCTTTGGGCTGATGACCCAGGTCACTTCTTACTCTGGAAGAACTGGATGAAGTAGTCACGAGCGCCACCGTGCTCTTTTCGAGTCCATGTAGTGGTGAAAATGTGGAGAAACATTTTCAAAACCTTCAGACACTTCTGACAGCAACTTCCCAGCCAGTCATCAACGACTCAAGCATTGTTGAGGAAGACTTTGTGGTAGGTAATCCTTACACACTAAAAAATACTGGGTCAAGTTACTAACCCAGTTTCAGGGTATGTGGGATTTGGGTCTTTCAATTGGGTTGTTTTCTGATGCGGAAGGAATAATGACTCACATATTGGTTTATATAGCAAACCTCAGTGACCCAATACACAGGTGGCTGGTTTGTTTTGACCCACCCCTAGGGTCATTATTCCCACCGTAGCCCTCTGCCCCCTTTGTTTGTGAACCACCCCTGTATTGGCTGGGCTGTGGATGGATGGATGAGAACCGTCTGCCGAAGGTACGTTAATTTGCACTATTTAGTAGTTAAATGTAACGTTTGTAGAGTTGAACTGTGTTGTTTTTCCACTATTAAGGTTAATTGTTACCTGGTAACTTAGTCTACAAAGCTAGTTACGTTAACTAAGTTACGTTATTGAAGTAGCTTTGGGATAAATGCTGTTAATAACAGCGTACGCTAGCTAACGTTTGCATTAATGTTAAGCCAACACTGAGTCAGAAACGTTGACGTTATATCGTTTAAGTTGGGCTTGCTACTCAATTCAATTTATTTTTGAATAGCGTCAAATCACAACAGAAGTTATCTCGAGACACTTTAAATATAGAGCAGGTCTTAGACCGTACACCATAGTTTAGAGACCCAACAAGAGATCCCACCAAGCGTGCCGTGGCCAGGAAAAACTCCCTGTTTAGCGGAAAGAAACCTGGAGCAGAACCGGGCTCCAGTCGCGGCCATCTGCCGCGACCGGTTGGGGGGTAGGGAGGGAGAGAGAGAGAGAGAGAGAGAGAGAGAGAGAGAGCCAATACAAGTAAGACTAACAACAAAAATCAATAGCAGTTGATGTAAAAGAGATGAATTGATATCATTGGGTCGTCCTCAGTCTTCCAGCGGAGCGTCAAGCTGTCTCAGTCCACCATACATCTGGCTAGCTCGCCAGCACTGTCCAGCATCTCTCCTCAGTACGTCCATGTATGTTGGTGTGGGACGTCCCTGTGATCGATGACCGTGCGTTGGTTCCCACAGCACCAGCATGCTTGCTAGAAGTTCTTGATGTCTTTGGCAGTGACCGAGAAGTCTCATTCTCCAGGCTGCCACTTTGTCGATTAGCCTCGGTAATCACAATAATGATTTTATCTGTTTTCAGGACCAGGCTTGATAAAAACTGAGAATTCAGATAGAAATTCAGAATATGGGCCTGGAGTGCGGTACACTATAACAAATACAATTGGCTGTAGTGTTTTCCAGGTTGGGTGTGAAAGACTGAGAACAAGGCTTTCAAATGAGTTATAATTTAGTTTAGCTTTAGGGTTTATTAATAGGCTTGAGTCAAAGATGGCTGCAACTCCTCCTCCTCAGCCAGTGTCTCGAGTAATGTGAGTATTAATATGACTCGGGGGAGTGGATTTGTTTAACCTGACATTCTTCATGACACAGCCAGGTTTCAGTAAGACAAAATAAATCAATGTGATTATCTGATATTAAATCATTTACTAGTAGAGCTTTAGATGACAGAAATCTGATATTGAGGAGTCCACATTTAATTCTCCTGTTCTGTTGCTTTATTGAAGTGGTGGTGTATAGATTTTATTAGATTATTATGTTTAACTCCTCTTCTGTTTACTTTTGATTTAATTAATTTAAGTGGCCGTGGGGCAGACACAGTCTCAGTTAGGTGGGTAACTGCTCTAATGGAAGCGCAGAGAAGAGTGTAAGACTATAGCTTTGCTTCCTGGTCTGATCTCTGGTTTGCACCGTTTTAAAAAGTAAGTAAGGATGATGACATCACTGTTATATATATATATACCAAAGAATATGTATGAACATTCTAAATGACTAAATTGGAAACCTGGAACTCAGTCAAGTTTTATTAAAATTCCATGAGAGATTTTTTTTATGTTAAAAAATACAGATTAATACCAACCATATTCTTTAAATGGAGTATTATTCTGAAGGAAAAAAAATGTTATAAATATTCAACTGAGTAGAGATTGTCAACTGTGAGTGTATTGTAGCAGCACGCTTCGGGTGTCTACCTAAACTAGCCTAATGTTCCAGAATGTGACATCATTAAAAGATTAATGACATCACTGTAATGCATAAAAGAATATGTATGAACATTCTAAATGACATATGGAAAACTAAATTTAAAATTGTTTTTAAAATTCTTCATCCAGTAGTAAAGATTTTTATCATAGTTAGAAATCTGGAACTCAGTCCAGTTTCATTAAAATTGCATGACAATATATTTTTTTAAAGTTAAAAGCATGTACAGATTACAACCAACCATATTCTTTAAATGAAGCACTGTTTTAAAAAGGTAAGTATGTTACAAATATCCAACTGGGTAGAGATTGTCAACTGTGAGTGTATTGTAGCAGCACGCTTCAGGTGTCTACCTAAACTAGCCTAATGTTCCAGAATGTGACATCGCATCAATGGACGATGACATCACTGTAAAACATAAAATAATATGTATGAACATTCTAAATGACATATGGAAAACTAAATTTAAAATTGTTTTTAAAATGTTTCATCCATTACTATACATTTTTAATATATACTGGAAAAAGAAAGTTCAGAAACTTGTGTTTGGTGGATTAATTCTCTATTGTTACAATGATAATTGGCATTGTATTTTACATGGTTGGAAAGCCTGTTTATTTACCTTCACAACACTGTCCAACTTGTAAGGATCATTCATTTGTAGGATGAGCAGCGCAACTGATTATGTGGGTACCGCCCAAGAAAAATGTGCCAAAATGCTCTGTTGATGGTAAACAGTGTATTCTCATAAGGATACCAGGAAGCCTGCAATGACTGCCCTTCACCATCAGGCCCATTTGCGCTGGTGTCAACAACGCAGACAATGGAACCTGAACATGTGGGGGAATGTCATGTTCAGAGATGAGTCCAGGTTCTGTCTGCGAAAGTTGGATGGCAGGGTCAAAGTATGGAGACGACGTGGAGAACGCTATGCTGATTGTTGCACCGATGGAGTAACAGCTTTTGGTGGGGGCAGTGTCATGGTGTGGGGCGGCATCTCCCTCACTGGAAAAACAAGGCTTGTCATCATTGAAGGCCATCTCAATGCAGTGAGATATCTGGATGAGATTCTGCAGCCAGTGGTGATCCTATATCTCCACAATCTGGGACCTAACTTCATCCTCCAAGATGACAACACTCTCCCCCACAGAGCCAGGGTTATCACAGACTACCTCCACAATGTGGGAGTAGAGAGAATGGAACGGCCTGCCAAGAGTCTAGACCTCTACCCAATTCAACACTTGTGGGATCAGCTTGGGCGTGCTGTACGTGTTAGAGTGACCAACACAACCACGCTGGCTGACCTGCAACAAATGCTGGTTGAGGAATGGAACGCCATCCCACAGCAACGTGACCAGCATGAGGAGGAGGTGCCAGGCTGTTGTGGCTGCGCATGGATCTTCCACCGCTACTGAGGCTCCTGATGGTGTATTAAATGAATAAAGTGTAAAATATCCAATATGTCTTGTTTTTTCCTTGTTACTGAGAGAGTTCAATCATCCAATCCATCAAACAACTCAAAACAAGAGTCAATACCAACAGGAGAATACACTGCTTACCATTGGCAGAGCATTTTGGCAAATTTTTCTTGGGTGCTCCCCACATAATCAGCTGCGCTGCTCATCCCACAAATGCATGATCCTTACAAGTTGGACATCATTGTGAAGGTAAATAAACAGGCTTTTCAACAATGTAAAATACAATGCCAATTAGCATTGTAACAGAGAAATAATCGACCAAACACAAGTTTCCGAACTTTCTTATTCCAGTTTAGTTAGAAATCTGGAACTCAGTTCAGATTCATTAAAATTTCATGAGTATTTTTTTTTTAAGTTATAAAATTTAAAATTGTTTTCATCCATTAGTCAAGAATTTTATCATAATGTCAGGAAGAAACAGGGAGAGGGACGCAGTTGCGGAGCAGGGTAATCTAAAAGTTAATCCCAAAGGTTAACCACTAAAATCGCAAGCGATTTAAAGGGAAGGGGGAAATGCCAAATGAAAACAGGCCTAAAAAGAAGGCTCCCTACACTGAATATATCTTGAAAACCCTAAAACTAAAACACCACTGCAGAGCAGCTGACTGGAACATAAATGAAACAAAAGAACCAGCAAAGTCAGGCCACACAGACCTGACCCACTCTAAAAGACTCCAGAGAAGAGAAGAAGCAAAATGGTGAGCAAATCACACAGATAAGTTCACGTGGTACTTCTGCAGATTCTAACACCCCTATACCGATGCAGCAAAAACAGGCCAGCACTCTCACTACCTCTGACAAAGAGACAATGAGTCAGCACCTGAGTACTGAAACCAGAGGTAGATATAGGCTTCAACCACCTGATCCTCATCAGGGACAATTAGGCTCCACAGCTGCCTCTCCTCAGAGATAATTAACCCAACCAGCCTGCTGAGTGGCAAGTGATCCTCACACATAGTTGGAAATCTGGAAATCAGTCCAATTTTATTAAAACAAAATGTATGTTAAAAACATATACAGATTAATACCAACCATATTCTTTAAATGGAGTATTATTCTGAAGGAAAAAAAAAATTGTTACAAATATTCAACTGAGTAGAGATTGTCAACTGTGAGTGTATTGTAGCAGCACGCTTCAGGTGTCCACCTAAACTAGCCTAATGTTCCAGAATGTGACATCATTAAAAGGTTAATGACATCACTGTAATGCATAAAAGAATATGTATGAACATTCTAAATGACATATGGAAAACTAAATTTAAAATTGTTTTTAAAATTCTTCATCCAGTAGTAAAGATTTTTATCATAGTTAGAAATCTGGAACTCAGTCCAGTTTCATTAAAATTGTATGACAATATATTTTTTTAAAGTTAAAAGCATGTACAGATTACAACCAACCATATTCTTTAAATGAAGCACTGTTTTAAAAAGTAAGTGTTACAAATATCCAACTGAGTAGAGATTGTCAACTGTGAGTGTGAGGACATCACTGTTATATCAAAGAATATGTATGAACATTCTAAATGACATATGGAAAACTAAATTTAAAATTGTTTTTAAAATTCTTCATCCAGTAGTAAAGATTTTTTATCATAGTTAGAAATCTGGAACTCAGTCCAGTTTCATTAAAATTTTATGACAACATTGTTTTTTAAGTTAAAAACAAATACAGATTTATACTAACCATATTCTTTAAATGAAGAATTATTCTGAAGAAAAAAAATATAAACGTATTTTAAGTGGACATTTTGTCCATCCTCAACACGCACCCAATCTCGTCTGATCTCGGAAGCTAAGCCGGGTCGGGCCTCGTCAGTACTTGGATTGGAGACTGCCTGGGAATCCCAGGTGCTGTAAGCTTTTTTATTCTCTTTACAAACAGCAGGGTGCTGCTTCTCCGGTGGAGACTTTGAAAATCAGAGCAGTTTGTCTCTATTCATAGAATCAATACAATCTCTATTGATTCTTGAACAGTTTTGATGGTATAATATTAAGGGGACTTGAAGAAGGACTCATAAATGCTATAGTTTTCCTAAGACCCGCAGTGATACTGGTCAAAAACAATCCAGCACTACCAAGGAGGGGCAAGTGAGGTCAACTGCAGAGATGGGAGGAGTGATATTTGCCCTAATCTGGTCAATCTTTTTTAATAAAGAAGGTAAGGATTTTGTCACAGGCAGAGGAAGAAGCGTCTGCAATTGGAGGAGAAGAATTTACAAGCTGATTGATGGTATTAAACCGGATTCTGGGGTTATGTTGGTTGATGGAGATGAGCTGCGAGAAATGCCGGTCCCTGGCTTCCTTTATCTCACAGTTGTATGCTGTCAGTAGGTCTTTGAGGTTATTGAGGTCATTTCAGGTTTAAGTCTGGGTTTTCAGTCCTACGACGGTGGCTTCCTAGTACAAACCTCAGGTAAAGTTAAAGATAATGTGTGCTGTAGTTCACCATACATATGCAGTCAGTGGCAGTGCAATAAAACCTTCAGGAGTCTAAAGTCACAACTAATTGACCATAACACTTGTTCATTTACATAAACAAGTAGAAATGTTAAATGTATAACTGCTTTATTCATGCAGCGCTGGTATGTTATATATAACTACAGCGTGTTACTTCACTTAATATTGCATTGTTATAAACAAGGTACAATGACAGCTGTGTGTATATAGCTTCACTGTTTACATTACTATATTATGATTCTTAACATGTTGGTACATTTGTGTAAACTTTGAGCTGAGACAAGAACGTTGTTCCAATCATTGTTCAAAACACATAGTTTGGCAAGGGTATATGCATATAGGTATTACAGTTGCTTTAATATGGACACATTACGTAGAGCTAAACTTACATTGGGATGAGGCAAAAGTGTGATTTAAATATCTCATGACTGATGAAGGCCAATGTTTCATATGTACCGTATTATATGGCTTTCATTGTTGTGTGCGATATATACATACACAGTAAACTGTCTATCATGTAATTAGACCAAGTAAATGACAGAAACAACTTCTGATGTGATGTTAATTTGAAAACATCAGTGATCGTCATTGCTCTTTCTCCTGTTGGTCTTTTGGGCTGAAAGTCAACGTCAGCTGCTTCCAGATTTGACCCTCTGTTGACCACGATCTCAAAGGAGTCAGCAGTCATACCTTTCACAGACAACAATAAATACTTTATTATCACTTGTGAATGTAATATGTTACTCATATTCAAAAGTCACCTCGGCCATGTTCATGGCTGTATAAGGACGGTCTCTTCCAACAAGAGTCCAACAGCTCCCCACAGCGGGTTATATGGTAGCCAGAATTGTAGAATGTCACATTCTGTCCTCTACCCGCACAGTCATCACCTCGAGTCTTTATTTCTACAGGTGTACCACATACATCATGCTTAAAACCCGGATGTGGCCCAGTAGTAGTTACACTGCTATAAATGGGACAGTTCTGACCTGCATCTCAAATAAATCTACAGGTTTCCAGCTTTCAAAAGATGGACACAACTTCTATGTGGCATCTACTGTTGACCTGCTATCTCCCCCTAAAGAAGACAAAAACAGGTCTGTTGTGGTGTCACTTGTTGCCACATGAAATATTCACGTATTCTGCAGCCTGATGGTGAAAACCGGAGTCAGTGCAGCCAGAGGCAGACTCCTGTTATCACTGAGGACTCTATCAAACACAGACATTTATCTGTTTTTTCCACACTAACTGGTAACTTTATTGCTGACGACACAGAGACACCACGTGAGGCCAACGTTTTTACACTAATGGCTCAAAAACCTTGTCAGAAGTGGGAACCAAATGTCATATATCTTCCATAGAGATAAACAAAACATGAATTTTGTATTCGTCATTTTTTTTTTTTAAATGGTTAATTCACATTAATATATTTTTTAAAGTGATAATTTTATTTAGCATCTTTCTAAAAGCTATGTGAATGCATTATTTTTTAAATGATTTGTCTACATAAAGGTTGTTTCAATAAGAGGAAGATGAAGCTTTAAGATGAAGCTCATGACTTTACGTATACATTGTTGAAATTCATGACATGGTATTTGTATTGAAACTGTTGTTGTGGAGGGCAATAACACCATGTAGAATAACCTCAAATGTCCATTCTGACGGGCAAAAGTATCTTTTAATGAGTTCTTGAAAAGATAATTTTTGTGCTTACAGTGTTGTTTTGAAACCACTAGAGGGAGCTAGTGTCAAAGATAAAAGAAAAAAAAGCTTTCCATGAGAAGGCTAAACCTTTGTCTGTTTGCAACATTGCATGATTTATGTTATTTATTATTATATTATTATTTATAGATTACAGGCTGCCTCTGTCATTATGACTGGCAGTATGATTTCCAGTTCTAGTACGTGTTTTCATAAAAGAGAAACAAGTCTTGTGTGCTCGGAAGTTCAAATATGTGTAATGAAGTTGCTCTTTGGGAGTGAACACAAAAGTTCACAAAAGAAGGAGGTTTCTAAGGCACTCTTCTAGCAAAAAGTTAAAAAGCCTTTGAAGGGGACATATCGTGCTCATTTTCAGGTTCATACTTGTATTTTGGGTTTCTAATGGAACATGTTTAAATGCTTTAATGTTCAAAAAACACATTGTTTTCCTCGTACTGTCTGCCTGAATATACCTGTATTCACCCTCTGTTGAAATGCGCTAAAACGGATTTAGACAGAGTGGCAACAGAATTGCGTTGCTAAGCAACAGCTTGGGTCCATGTTTACTTCCTGTCAGCTGATGCCATTCACATACACTGGAACAGGAAATAAACTGGGACACATTTAGAATGTTTACGTTTAAAACTGTGAAATGGTCTAAATATTGTATATTCGTGACATCACAAGAAATCTCAGAAATCCTGACGGCTTGTTTCAAACGCACAATTTCTGAATACGGGCTGTGTGTGTTTCATTGTGGATTGAGTGTTTTGATACTTTCAAAGTATTTATATATCACTTTAACCTGCTTTATGATATAAAAGACATGAAAATCTCACTTTTTACAATATGGAACATTTAATCAAATGGCTATTTCATTGTGAAATACTAAAAACATATATAGACAATGCTGGCGCATTATGAGATGGGTTTGTGAAATACTAAAAACATTTATAGACAATGCCGGCGCATTATGAGATGGGTTTGTAACACATCTCAACCCGCACATATCTGCAGCCTTCTTCAGGGTGTAGCCCTTAGCACATAATTTCCCCTTTAGTAAACATGAGATGAATGCAAACAGCTGATACTCTAACTGCACCTGACACCGGAGGAAGTAGCCAATAAACTCACAGGCAAAGAATGCAACTGGGTGGCTCTACACCCAAAGGAAAATAATAAAAAAACAAATTAAAGCTGCAGTTTGTTGAAGTAAACAAACTATGAAGCACAAAAAATGGGTGAAAATTGCACATTAAATTCAAAATGGCTGACTTCCTGTTTAGTTTTGGGCATTCCTCCAAGAGACTTTTTTTGTGCGTCTCCACATCTCACATCTGTCTGCCAAATTTCATACATGTAGGTGAAATTGGAGTGAGGGGTTCAATTTTTCCAACTATCTAGGGGGCGCTAGTGAGCCATTTTCAAACACCCGAGCCCGAGACCCTTAAAATATCAAACTTTTCACCTCATCTGATAAGTGTGCCAAGTTTAACAACGTTTTGAGCACGTTAAGGCCGTCAAAAAGGAGATTCATTTGGGAGAAAAAGAATAATCCTTACAGTTTCAATAGGGCCTTCGCTGGCCCGACGTTGTCGGTGCTCGGGCCCTAATTAAGTAAATGTGAATGGACCTTGGCTTTGTCAGCTGCTATTTGCAAAATGAGCCTATGCAGTGTGATGCAGTATGATGTCATGATGTTACTGGGGGGTCACAAAAACAACCCATCCCACATTGTATATGGCTGATATAACTGAAGTCGTATGTGACTGTACAGAACAGAGACATGGGCCGCAGCACGTAATGAGAGGAACATCTCACCTATTTGTCACCATATGCAAAAAAAACAGGGCACCTGCGTCTTCACTGCCAGGGCGGATGAAGACAGGGTGGATAAAGACCCCCCTTCACTTTTGCCTCCTCTCTCTACAACCCCCTCTATCTCTCTTTAACCCCTAATTGTCGGTGATCAGGCCCGCGCAGGGCTGACGCGGAGTGGCGGCTTGACAAACGCAATCATCCGGACAGCCGGTGGTTGAAGTGGCCGGTGGTTGGCAGCTGCCCCGGCTCCTCAGCTGGGACCCCACTGCTGCGGGCCCCTCAGGGGTCAACTGGCCACCGGCCACCACTGACTGACTGGGCCAGTCTGGGCTGGGTGGTGGTGGGGTGCTGGTTTTGTGAAGGAGGGGGACAAGAGCTGTGAGGTCAAAGTCAGGATTCAAGGGAGGTAAGGGGTTGGGGGAGGTATTAGGGGGCTGTTTGTCCAATCACGGGTGACAGGATCAGTTAGTGGGAGGGGGTGCGAGACGATGAAGACGTGATATAGCGAATTATCTAAAAGGGTTTTGAAGAGCACGATCTGGAGCCCTTCCAAATGACTAGCCCTGCATTATGTATTCTAATGGCCGAAGCCCCCAGGGTGGAGCCCGTTCGCCAATGTTGTCAGCAGCCAGACCTCGTCTCATCCTGCCAGCCGACCAACGACAACAATGACCCCCTCAGACTATAGCAGCCCGGGCTCTCCTTCAAGCCCTCCTCCGTCTCCGGTGGCGTGGCATGAATCCTGAGCCATACAATTATGCAACGCGGTTTCGGCTATCGAGAGCCCACCGAGAGAGCCCCGACAGATAATTGGCGGAGCCCAAAGCCGCGCAAATGGTTAAGTGTCGACTCCAGTTAATTGAATAATGGGCAATTGCACTCTGCATTTCATTCAGCGATATGCTGCGGGTATAGCAGGGGCAAGTAGAAAGGGAGGGAAAGAATGGAGGAGGGAAAATATTTTGGCACGCTGCGTTTTTTTGCAGCCTGTTATTTCACACTGTGATTCTGTTGCATTTGTTTGGATCTCGGCGCTCGGAGAGAGATCACAGATTTGTATCAACTTGCTGATGCGATTTAAATTGCAAATCATTGTTGAATTTGATTGTTGAAGAGTTTTTTATTTTCTCTCTTTCATATTTCACAGATCAGAGCAGGCTGCTGAATGTTTGTGCCTGGTGGCGCAGTTTGGGGCTTCCCTCTGACCCTGTACAGGCTCGTAAGTCCAGAGTCTCTCCTTTGATCATGGGATGTCACCTCTACTTAGGCCACTTCTTTGTCTTTTCTGTCACTGAGGCCTTGACTGTTGTCATGTTGTCTTGCATTAAATAGAAGGGTTCATGTTGTACACTAAGAGGAAGCAACACTGGCCTTAAGGTAGCCTCCCCCGTGGACCGCACAGGCACAAGTGTAACATTTCCTCTTTAGTGGTCCCTCACTTCACTCGCGGCGCTGTAATCGCATACTTCTCGGCTTCCGACACAAAAAGATTTTTTTTTTTTTTCTGTTTCAAATTCCATGCACTTAAAAAAGAAACAGCTTTTTTTTTTTGAGCTAATGTGAGAGTTCTTTACCGTCTGGACTTGAATATACTTGAGCTGCCTTATTGCTTTTTAGAGAATCCCAGTGGAGGGATTGTGCTTGCTGAATCAGTCACTGTATCGATTGCGCTTCCGCAGATGTCTTTCTGCTGCCGCCTGGTAAAGTCAGAATGTGCGGTGCTATTCATATTGACTGATGGATTAAGTGGGCAGTTGAAAGAACACGTATAATTTTTGTGTTTGTGTACTTGCGCCTTTTGTTGATATCGATTGTGTCTTGGCATGGATCCACGCATGACACCAGCATGTTGTTTGATTCTTAATGAAGGCCTTTATTACGCTCCAGCGACTCAGTTTACAATCACACACACCAGTCAGAAGCAGACACACACAGTTGTGTTCTTACTTAAGAACAAGCACAATGGTAATCACTCTGGTTTCAGTGCACTCTAAAGAAAAACATATTTTTAAATGTCATGCTCATTTTCAGGTTCATACATGTAATTTGAGTTTCTACTATAGAACATGTTTACATGCTTTAAAGCTGAAGTCGGCGAGATTGGAGCAAATATGATTAAAAAAGTTATTTTTATAAAACGCTATATAGTAGACATGAAACAGGTAACCTGAAAAATATCATGTGTATCTGTGTCCTCCGGTGTCCTCCGGTGCTCCTAACGGCATCTGCAGGATGAAAATAAGCAGTAAGAGCTGATCTGAGGTCTGCTGTCCATCTGCTGTCTATGAGAGCTGGCTGTCTGTCACTCGCAAACTCCGACCAAACTGTCAAACTAGGCAGCGCTGATCAAATATGAATCAATATTCTGTTACGTTAATGCCTATTTCTCTCCTCGAATGTTTTCAGACTCATCTTGTAGTGCACGGTTTAGCTGTAAAATGAGAAAGTTTGAGACGCTGCCGCCTTTGTGAAATCTGGTGAAGGAACGCCAAATTCCGGTCAGATGACCGGAGCACAACCAATAGGAACGCTCTCTCATTGAAATTACCTGTGATTGGTCAAAGTCTCCCGTCACGGGCTAGATTTTCTAAAGCCTGAAAACAGAGCCATGAGGAGGAGCAGAAGTCTAGTTATCTCCCAGAACACTTGAATTACAATATGCTGAAAGGTTATTATGGAATTTTTGCCCAATGATGCCAAAAATATCCTGCCTACTGAAGCTTTAATTTTCAAAAAACATATTATTTTTCTCATAATGTCTGTCTGAATATACCTGTATTCACCCTCTGTCTGAAACGCTCTGTTTTAGCGCCTGTCTCTTTAAAATCTGCTCTGATTGGCTTGCGAGAAAAATACGGTGTGCCTTGGCAAAGATAATTCTCAAGCTGTGAGTGGAGATACTCAGATGGTGGCGGTACATTCTAATCAGGCTGCAGGTGACATAGGAAGGGGAGCCAAATCTGAATGGCTTGTTGAATCACGTTTTCACGATATGTCCCCTTTAACTTTTAAGGCAGCGACAGACATTTTATCCCACTTGTGCCTGTTTGGTCTAATATATCCTACCCACATGAAACTGAAGAAGATACAATCTGAACACAATATTCTTATTTTAGAGTTCTAAACCAAGTAGAGAACATGCATAATGTGACCAGTTACCCCATCAGTGGGTAAATTGTCACATTGTGTTTCTGAACGCATGAACATGTAGTGGCTGTCCACTTTCATTATTGCTGTTAACATTTTCAACATCTGTGTTTCAACAATGTCTGTAGATGCTGCCAAATCCTACACACTGCACCTTTAAAGGTCCCATATTGTAAAAAGTGAGATTTTCAGGTCGTTTACATTATATAGCAGGTTTGAGTGCAACATAAATACTGTTAAACTATCAAAACGCTCACTATACAAATACACACAAATAGAAATACACACAGCCCGTATTCAGAAATTGCCCGTTTGAAACAAGCCGGTAGTATTCCTGTCCATTTGACAGTGTGATGTCAGAAATATACAATATTTAGACCATGACACGGTTTTAAACATAAACATTCTAAATGTGTCCCAGTTTATTTCCTGTTGCAGTGGATGTGAATGACATCAGCTGACAGGAAGTAAACATGGACCCAAGCTGTTGCCTAGCAACGCAATTTGGTTGCAATTCCAAACAGACAGTATGAGGAAAAATAAAGGGTTTTTTTAACATTACAGCATGTAAACATGTTCTATTAGAAAAACAAAATACAAGTATGAACCTGAAAATGAGCATGATATGGGACCTTTAAGGTTGAAAATGATGAGTTCAGCCAACCTTAGTGTGAAATAGATCTACAGCAGGCTGTCTCACTAAGTGAGTTTATCTTAGTCAGGCTCTTGTTGGCCTAACCTAAGACAAACTAAACCTAACATCAGTGATCCTGGATAATCTGTCTCCATAAATGGTTAATCCCTGACAAGACAACTAAGAGTTTGTGCTTGTGAAAATTATGATCTTATTATACATTTATAACAAACTGCCATTTGCATGTGGAAATGACCAATCCAGATATAGTGCATTTATTAAGAGATGATCCCTGCACTAGCAAAAGTAAAAATCAGAGAGGTAAAAAGGTGCTAAATCTATCTACAGCAGCTCACATCTACACTTATATCAAACCTCAGAACCACAAGCCCACAGGTTTAATTGTCTTAAGTCTATCAAATGAGTTGTATGACTTCAGTCACTTTCCTCAGTCTTTCATTGGTATTTAACCTTATTTAAACATGCAGTTTCAAGGAAAAGCATGACATCATGTTCATATTGTTCTTTTTCTTTTTTGCATAGAATGCTCATCCTGTAGTGATCTCTCAGCTTGTGTAGCATCATGTATCTTTTAAAGGTCCCATATTGTGCTCATTTTCAGGTTCATACTTGTATTTTGTGTTTCTATTAGAACATGTTTACATGCTGTAATGTTCAAGAAACACATTATTTTCCTCATACTGTCTGCCTTAATATGCCTGTATTTACCCTCCGTCTGAAACGCTCCGTTTTAGTGCATTTCAACGGAATTGCGTTGCCTGGCAACAGTTTGGGTCCATGTGTACTTCCTGTCAGCTGATGTCATTAACATACACTGCAACCAGGAATAAACTGGGACACATTTAGAATGTTTACGTCTAAAACCACGTAATGGTCTAAATATTGTATACTTGTGACATCACAAATGGACAGAAATCCTAACCGCTTGTTTCAAACGCACAATTTTCTGAATACGGGCTGTGTGTATTTTGCCGTATATTGAGCGTTTTGATAGTTTAACAGTATTTATATAGTACTTAAACCTGCTTTATAATGTAAAAGACCTAAAAATCTCACTTTTTACAATATGGGACCTTTAACTGTGCAAGCGAGCAGAGTGGCTCATAACACGCTGGCCTATAGAGTGAAGGAGGAGAGGACGTTTTCCCAGCAGGGCCAGGTCAGGTCAATAGGATTAGCCGTGGCACCGGACATCCCCAAATCAACTGATCCTCCCTAACAATGACACACTGCATTAATGCCACTAGAAAAGCGCTGAGAGCAGCCAGATGCGTGATGGTGAAAATGGCTCATTGGTTTGCAGCAGCAGATGATCAAATTAATTTGCTTGTGATTAGCTGGACAAAGAGAGATGCATATTTGACTAGCTTGTGCTATGTGTGTGTGTTGATTTGTCTTGCCGGCGACAACGTGGGCATAATTTGATACCTTTTTTGTTTTTTTTACCAATGAATAGAACAATATTAGCGTTTGATTTGGTTGCGGTGTGCATTAGCACACCCAAAGATAGTCACTCATTCTGCTCACACCCAAAATTGTCTCTGTATATGATTGCACATGCATTATTCTCTGGGACTCACAGTGTGTTTTAAAAGGGACATAACATGCTCATTTTCAGGTCAAGTCAAGTCAAGTCAATTTTATTTGTATAGCCCAAAATCACAAATCACAAATTTGACTCATGGGGTTTTACAATATGTACAGGATACGACACCCTCTGTCCTAGAACCTAGAGAGAGGACCATATTTTAGTTTTTAATTCACAGTTGCTTAGTAATATAAACGTATTTTACTCATGCCAATGAGGTAAGTTGTTAGAGATGCTAAATCTCCTGGAGGACGGAGGTCCAGGTCTGTCATGTGGAATGAGGCATCACCAGAGAGGCACAGAGACGTCACAGAATGACTGTTGGTCCAGCACAGAGAAGCCTGCTACATACTTGTATTTGGGGTTTTCTGCTAGAACATGTTTACACGCTTTAATATTCAAAAATCATTTTTTTTCATTCTATTGTGTGAATATACCTGTATTCACGCTCTGTCTGAAACGCTCTGTTTTAGTGCCTGTCTTTTTCAGTCCAGTCTGCTCTGATTGGCTTGTGAGAAAAATATATGGTGCACCTTTGCAAAGGTAGTTGAATCACGTTTTCAGATCTAGTGACTTGGTTGTCTCATTTCACCGTTTGTGGGTTGTAGGCACTTCAGATACCCAAATGTAGGTGCATAAGCACTGAAAATTTGAGTTGTTTTTTTTATATGTCTCCTTTAACACTGCAGGCCATGCCAGCCAAGTTTGTATTTCTTCTACATCAGATGTTTTGGCCATCTGTGTACATGTACAAAATGACCCATAATTCCAGTGTTGAAAATAAGCGCCCCTCATCCCAAGGATGGGAAAATGGACTAATATGTACAGTCTTGTAACAGAGTCTTTAAACATTGGGTGAAAATTACTGATCACTTTGTTGACTTGAATTGTTTAGTTCCGTTCCGTTCCGTCAGTAAGTGAATGCATCACGGTTCATACTGCCTTACATTCAGCCTGATTCTAAGTGTCTTCAGTTCAGTACTTAAATTCAATTCAGTACTAAATTAGAACTATAGCCCACAATAATTATGAGGTTACTAACTACATTGTAAAAGTCATGGCTTGCAGCATGGCAAAACAGAAACATCAAAACAGCCAAAAAGTAATTAAAGTAAAAAAGTAATTAAAACAGGTCAATAAATAAGTACAACTAAAAAAAAGAAAATGAGACAGTAAGACATTAAGCCCAATTTGTTATGTTCTAATGTGTTTTCATATTGGCCCATAAAGCACTGTCAATTTTCAGAATTTATGAAAGATTCTTTTGTTGCCTCATCATTTTAACGGTGGCATACTTTTAATGGGCCTAAATGTGAATGATTACATTTGAAATGTCCGTCGCTGGTGCAATGAAATGTGTCTCCGCTTTTATCATTGTTCAATATGTCAGTTATTTTTTTATTTATAATTTTATATTTATTTATTATTTTTATCAATAGATCGATTAATTATTAGTGTATAAAATGTAAAAAAAAAATAATAATGAAAAACGCCCATGACAAATTTGCCAGAACCCAAAGACATTCAAGAGAAAACTAGTGAATGTTTGCTTAATCTGTATTAGAAACAGTTAATCAATTGTCCAAATTTTCGGGATCTTACGCCATGACAAGAACAAATGTGATAGTAAAGCAGTGAATACTTTCATCGCGAGGAACGGGCCCTGGCACCTTTCAGCTTGTCGGGTCTACTGGCGGGACGCCGATCGACGCTGCCAGGCACGATGAAACCGGAACTCTGATGAGTGCAATGACGCCCGCCACAAGACTCTACGACAAACGGTTTATGAGTTATGAAAGGGGGCGTGGCTAATGTCTTGAGGCGGGGCTATGAATCTATATTGACATGAAAATGACCTCAGACCGGGACCCTTATCATGCCTGAGAAATTTGGAGCAGATTTGATAAAGTATGCCGAAGTTACAACAACTTCCTGTTTCATGGCGAATGGCTCAAAATGGCAGCCACGCCACAGTCAGGTGGTTCAGTGAAAACTCACCATTTGAATAACTTGTCATCCTTAAGGTCTTAAGATGGTCCTGACCAAATTTCAAGTCGATCTGATTAAATCTGTAGGAGGAGTTTGTTAAAGTACGTGGCCTATAAAACACTTAAAATGGGAGAAAATTGCATATTTAATTCAAAATGGCTGACTTCCTGTTGAGTTTTGGGCATACCGCCAAGAGGCTTTTTTGTGCGTCTCCACATGTTACATCTGTATGCCAAATTTCATACATGTAAGTGAAACCGTAGCAAGGGGCTAAATTTTTCCAATTTTCTAGGGGGCGCTAGCGAGCCATTTTGCAACACCCAAGCCTGACACCCTTAAAATATCCAATTTTTCACCGCGTCTGATAAATGTGCCAAGTTTAACAACTTTTTGAGCATGTTAAGGCCGTCAAAAAAGGCGATTCATTTGAGAGAAAAAGAATAATTCCTACATTTTCAATAGGGCCGTCGCTGGCCCAACGTTGTCGGTGCTCGGGCCCTAATAATGGTATGAGCCTTCTTTCAGTCTTCTTGCTTGAGTTTATTTTGAAACAGCAAAACCTTGTAGGACCAGGCCTGCATCAACCTCCTCCTCCTCCTCCTCCACCTAAGGTTGGAGGTTCCCCCTCAGCTCCTTAACCTGGAGCTACAGACCAGATAGACAGAAGGATGGCTGGAGGTCAGAGAGTGTAGTCTGACAACAGATTAGTGATGAGAGCTCCCTCCCTGCTCAGTTCCCAGCAGCCCACCACTTCCCCCTCACAGCCTCACAAGCACTCCTGGCCGGCCATGCCCCTTCACATGCCGAGGCAGACGGGCAGGCCCATCGCAGGGACGAGCTGCTCACCGCTGTCTTTAAGACATTCTGATGAGGTTCTGGTGGAGAAAGGCTCGGGGGTTGACTCAGTAAAAGAATCTAAATGAGGTGCGAGTGAATGCCGCCGCTGTTCCATTTTAATCTGCGTTCGGCCGCTTCTTGAGTGGCTCATTTCCATGCATCACACCCTGGATTCCTCAGTGCTGAGCCCCTGACACATTCATGGCTTTGAGGTTATGTTTTTTAAGCCAAATCAGGGGTCAGTGACATCATTTTCTTCAATAAATATAATGTCAAATATGCTCATAAGAAATGGAACATTAATGCGTTTTTAAACGTGACAATCTCAACATGTCTAAATGCCATTGATTCTCCATCCTTTCAACTGGCTCTCATTTAAAAGCAGGAATAGAGTCAAAGAGTGAGGAGAAGCTACTGCTCATTAACCCCTCAGCACTTCACAATGAGTCCTGGAGGCTCATTGTGCCAGAGGGCCAGTGCTTCCCTAAGGAGTGCTGGATGGGGGGTGGGAGAGGGCTTCTCTATCATCAAGACCAGTCCAAGCCGTTTAGGTTCCTATAAGCAGAATTTTATCTCAGTATAAACTTTGCAATCTGCTGCTTTGCAGAAAAAACAAGCCAATACAATGAAGACTGATGGGAAAAAGTGTGAAACTTAATTTCCTCTTTCTTTTTACCGTTTACTGTTACAAAGTCCACATTTAAAAAATGGATGGAGAATATGTAGCCTACAAGACAATCATTGCACATACTTAAAGGTCCCATATCGTGCTCATTCTCAGGTTCACACTTGTCTTTTGTGTTTCTACCACAACATGTTACATGCTGTAATGTTAAAAAAATATATATATATTTTCCTCGTACTATCTGTCTGAATATACCTGTATTCATGCTCTGTCTGAAACGCTCCGTTTTAGTGCATTTCAACGTAATTGCAACGTAATTGTGTTGCTAGGCAACAGTTTGGGTCCATATTTACTTCCTGTCAGCTGATGTTATTTACATACACTGCAACAGGAAATAAACCGGGACACATTTAGAATGTTTGTTTAAAACCGTGTAATGGTCGAAATATTGTAGATTTGTGACATAACAAATGGACAGAAATCCTAACGGCTTGTTTCAAACGCACAATTTCTGAATACGGGCTGTGTGTGTTTCACTGTATATTGAGCGTTTTGATAGTTTAACAGTATTTATAAAGCACTTAAATCTGCTTTATAATATAAAAAGACATGAAAATCTCACTTTTTCTATGAGATTTTATGTTTTTTGTTTACATTTTCATTTTTACTTATCATTGTTGTAGGTCTATGGTACGACGGTACGACAGAGTATTAGGGCCACATTGAGAAAAAAAAAAAATCTGAGATTTCGAGAATAAAGTCAGAATATTACAAGAATAAAGTCATAGGTTTACAAGAAAAAAATGTAATATTATGAGAATAAAGTCATAATACTATAAAGTAGTAATTTTATGTATTATTTCCTTTTTTTCTCGTAAAGTTATGAATTTGTACTCAATGTACTCAGTAATACATTTGCTCTTTGGCCCTCACTGCATTAGACTTGTATATTATATACTTAGACTATAAACTGTGTTACCTTCATCACAATTATCAAATGTTTTGCTGCTCCAGACACTTTTCTTTTTCTTTTTTTTTTGCCTATAATGTCTCTTTTGATAGTAAAGGTTGATGATCCCTAACCCCTGCTCTAGGTGTTACATAAAATAAAAAGCTTGCATTGCTGTCCTACTGGCTCATGCATGGCAGAGCCTGTAGAGCAGGTATTGTTATCAGATGTTGTGGGAACGTTGTCTGCTGACTGTAGTGACACTAACTAACCCTGCAGCCTCTTCTAAAGAGAGCGAAAAAGCTGCTGCTAGCTGAGGGGACGATTTAATTGGAATTTCATGTGGGCTAAACTGAGGGGAAAGTGATGTTAGTTAACATTTGGTGGACTTAATTGGTCCCTTTCTCTCCCCTCCTCCTCATCGGCCACTTACGGCCCCTCGCTGAAGCTTCCCGCTAATCTCCCATTTACAATCAATTCAATCGGGCCGGACAAAAAGTTGGCCTCTCTCTTTTCTTCTCTTCCTGTCTCAGACGAGCTCCTTTTGTCGGCCGTAAATTGCCTGAATCCCCGGTGATCCCCCGGTGGCGGAGAGAGCAGAAAAAAAGAGAAAGAGAAAGAAAGAAAGAAAGAAAGATGTCCTCATGTTGTTGACAGCCGATTAGCGCGCGCTCCCGCTTGTACCCCACCACCCCCCCAAATCTCCTCCGCATGGGCGCGCGCCTTAATTAAAGCTCCCGTTAGTCAATTAACGTGTTTGTAGATATTCAGCTGGTTGCTCAGATGTTGGTAGAGAGGTGCGGAGGGAAAGATTGCAGAGAAAAAGGGCAACCTATCCGCCTTTAGGTTGTTTACTGCTCCACTCCGACATGCAGCCTGCAGGGAGGACGCATGTGCACTAAACGCACGTTGTTGCTACGTATGTCTGTGTGGTTTCTGTTTCTCACCACACACATCGCTTTAGATAAAAAAGAATTACAGTTTACTAATGTACCTAGATATGGTTCCCTCTGCGTAATGTGGATAGCACTGGAAAATCGTTAGGCATAAACTGCAGATTATCTGCCCGAGAAGAATGTGTGTGCATCAAAGGCATTTGTCTTTGCTCTTGTTTCTGCTCATTTTGGAGGTTTTAATGACCTGCAGGGGGATTGTAGACTAACATTGTGCTCATCTTTCCATGAGGGGCGAACTTGGACTGAGATACAGCCCGGGACTTTGAGATGGAGAGAGGCCTTTCATCATGCGAGCGGAGCCCGGAGGGCATGGACGGAACAGTATGACAATTTAGTGGCTGGTCGGAAATTCACAAGAGTGATACTCCGATGTCTGAGTGTAATTGAATGCAGCAGGGGGTGACAGCTTTCTGTACAGCCGGTCCCGGTCCGGCTCCCGGTCCTGGTCCTGGTCCCGGTCCCGGTCCCGTCCACACACACACAACAACTGCTGGGGACTTTTTTTTTTCTTAGAACAGCTGCATAATGGATATTGGCGTTTTTTGTTTTTTTTAAATAGGCTATAGTCGTGTTTGATAGTATGTCAGATTTCAATAAAAACGAGGAGTCCAAACGGGCCAGCAGCCCATGCCGGTGTTGTACAGTTTAACTTGTTCAAACTGAATAAATATCTTTATTTAAAGAAAAAGAAAAACAGCAACATTCTTAAAATCAGATTCTACTAATAAATACAATTAATAAACAATTGCGTAAGGAGATAACATTGACACAATATTTTTATTTTAGATTGTGTTTTGGCATTTTTCATTTCGCTTTTTGGAATTAGTAGTGACAGTGGAGTTGGTCCGTTTACCATTTAGAGACACCTAGCGCACATAAGGAGAGAAAGTGAACCAGAGGACATATATATTTGCTTTTTTATAATTCTTTTTTTCTTTTTTCAGTTAAATTAATATAGAAAACAGGATAAAAGCAGGCCTACAGATGTTTGAATGGCTTGGTTACAAGTCCTGACCCCTGCAGAGATTTTGCCTATTTTAGAGTTAATCAAACTTTGCAAAAAAAGAAATCCAACAACAGGGAATGCATCTCAGCTCATCGTCCACTCACATCTCCTCACCACTTCCATCAACCTAGTAGCCTGATTCAAATAGTTGAATTTAAACATCCTTGTTGCGGCTTCATCCCAAATTATTGTCATTCACCCAAAGGGCTTTAGGCTTTTGTTATGGAAGTTCATACAATTATTTTAATTTGAATGTCATTGGAGCTACAATAAAGTGATGATACCGCCAACGAAAAAGTCCGTTTTCACTGTATCCAACATATTTCCTTCATTTCCACCAGCCTGGCTGTTGCAGACTAGCTGATGAAGGTGAGCAGGCATTCATATGGCAGTAGCCCTGCCAGGCCCTGCAGTAGCCCTGCAGTAGCCCTGCCAGGCTTTCTGCAGGACCTGGCCGGCCCGGCTGAGCGCTAATTGGCTGTTAATAGAAAGAGCGCCATTTGGGAGCACGGGTCTGCCTCTCGACAGAATGTGTGCAGGGATAATATTGTTCCAGGAGCCGTGAGGAGAATAACTTGTGGTCTATTAACACGGAGGCCCAGATGAGGAGTTGCGGCCTGAGTGCTCCATTATCTCCTGTTCTGATGAGCGGCTCCGGATGCGACAGTGCACCCCCCTGCACCCCCCTCACCAATCAAGCCAACCCCCTCCCCTCCCCCCAGGCCGTTTAGCTGGTTAATGTAATTCGCTTTCAAGGGCCCATGTTATCTCTGATCATTTGCGCCATTACGCCAGAGTCAAGTGTAAATGCTCCCATTATTAAGATCGTGTCTGTCAATAAATGGTGAAACAAAGTGGCTGCAGAGCATACAGTAGAGCCAGACTGAGTCTATATGTGGGTTTCAAACAACAATTCAAAATAAAACACCCACAAAGTTTGGCTGACAGATGCCTCTAGAGGAGCCTAATACAGTGAAAACGTGGAAAAAACATCAGGACCAGTGGCGGTCCCGGCTCCACAAGGTTGGGACGAACACGAAAACAGAAACTCTGCACATCAAACTCATCTGTTCAGACTGCACCTTAGCCCATAAAATAAAATAAAATACAAATAATAATAATAAAAATAAAATATATCTCCTATTGTCTCTTTAAGCACTTATTATTATTACTATTTGATGAAGTTGATAAATGATTCTTGCACATGGTTGAATGCACTTATTGTAAGTAGCTTTGGACAAAGGAGTCAGCTAAATAAATGCCATTCATCCCGTTACTGATACTGTTATTGGCCCTAAAAAAATAATATGGTTTATGCAATATGTATTTTCAACAAAACTGCTATCTTGAAGATGTCATCTCATCTGGCAGGTCTGATATATAGATAATTGGTCCTGAGATTTAAAACACAGCAACAAATAAATAAATTAAAAAAAAAGATACAGCCACATACAAAACAACACAGAGGAAAACAAAATGGTATCAAAGAAATAAGAAAGCATAATTCACACTACAGCTCACAAATCTGGTTTCAAGTTTGAAGTTGTGCAGTTGCTTTTGAAATCTTGATGTTTCTTCGTTCATTGATTTGTTTTGTTGTCATTGTGTTTGTTTCCTGACATGTTTATAATCTTTTTTTTCTGAAAATGTTCTTTCTAAAATGTTGTCTTGCACCAGTTGGCTAAAACCCACACCTAAAAATGGGTTTTCTTAACTTAATCAATACAACATCCATCAGTTCATTGTTTTATTTTCAAATGCCTTCAAAAAAACTGAAACAAACATGGCTCAAACATTCAGTTTTTTCTTCATAAGTTATAACTTATTTATTCACATTAACAATTTTTTTTCTGTGAAATACACAACATGGCAATGATCCACATTTTAAATAACTTTTTTTTTATTTCTATTTTCATAACCTATTATTTACAGTTCCATCATGGAAACAGATGAGTCCTCCCCGTGTTTGATGCTTGTAATGTCTATCTGGGCAGAACAAAATCCCTATAATATATGGGACCTATAGTGTGAAGTGTTGTTGTACCTTCAGCACCTGTTCTATATTCCCTACAGTATCACTGCTGGAGCACTTGGACCAGGATCCTAAATCTTATAGGATTACCATTGTTCTTTTTTAAGGGATTATGTCCAATTTTATTGGACTACCCCTGCACCTTCTCTCTGGACTTTCAAAAACTGTTCAGCATAGCCACAAATGCGGGATATAAGCCAGTCTTGTTGGGGGCCTAACAGTCCCGAGCTGGGATATTAAAATGTGTTATATGGTGAATTAACAGCATGCTTCAGCTCTGCAGCTCTCTCTTTCCCTCTCTCTCTCTCTCTCTCTAGAGGCCTCTGCAGCTGCGGAGAAGACGCTGTCGTGCAGTTTTCTTATGTGTTTCTTCAGGTCAAAGTTGCGACAGAAGCCTTTGCCGCAGGTGGCGCAGGTGAAGGGCTTCTTGTCGTTGTGCGTGTGCATGTGGAAGGTCAGGTTGTAGACCTGGTGGAAGGCCTTGTTGCAGATGGAGCACTTGTACTGCTTCTCTCCGCTGTGCGTCAGCTTGTGGTTCTTGTAGTTTCCTGGGAAATAAAAAAAGGAATAATGAGCATGATAGGAAGTACAAAGATTAAACAGAAACATAACACGAAGAATGTCTTTGAAGTGAACAATATAGCTGCAAGTTATAGCCTACAACTGTTTTTTTTACATTATTGATTATGTATTGATTATGTATTGATTATTTTTGTTTCATCTATAAAATGTGAAAATAAGACAAAATTCAAGTCGTGTCTTCACATTTATTTTGACCAACAATTCAAAAAAAGGGGAGGGGAGGAGGGGATTCATTGAAGAAGTTAGAACCATTTTTTTTTTCAATTACTAATCAAAACGGTAACTTGTCTTTAACATTGCATCAAACTGGCACAATTTCCTGTGACTTCAAGTGAAAATGACATCCCATAACATATACAGGCCTTACATTTTCCTGTGTGAAAACAGCCTCAAGTTAAGACTTCAGTTGACCGAACATAACCTTATGTTTATGTTCATTTTCTCTGCAACATAATGCAGATTAAATTAAAAAAATAATCACTGCACACTAAACAGAACAGCACCATACAAAATAAAACACATTATTCCTGACAAATATCATCTGTAGAATTATAAAAGCAATATTGACACAACTAGAACAGATGTGTGATGTTATAAAGGAGGGTTGAAGAAAACAAGCAGGAGGGGAAAGTGAGACACTGTGCTGTTTACTATAAAAGTGAGGATGGAAGAGGCCTCTTTAAGGTCAGCGGTTCATTGTGAAGTTAGAGCCTGTCCTCTGTCCTCTGTCCCTCTGCTCTGCCCAGCCTTCATTAATCAGGGTTTTAGTGTGTCGAAGTCAAGAAGTTGTCAAACTTTGTCAAAATCAAGCTTAGCGACAACTCAACAAAAAAAAGGCCCCGTTTCCCAACTTCTGGAAGGTCTCTGGCAGCTGACCCAGAGCAAATGCTGCCGTCTTGAAGGGAGAATTAGTCCGTGTAAAGTGACATGTCCTATTTCCACTGATCGCATCACGCTCATCGGTGGGCCTGCAATTATTCCCCTTTCATTTCACTCTCACGGACAACTGTGAGCGGCGGTATATATGGTGCTGATTTTACTAGTTATTTCAGCAGTGGATTAACTCAATTTAAAGGATTCCTTCACAGCGAACAACAATATAAAGTGTCATTGTTTAGGGAAAAAGAAAATCTGTTACCTCACGCCAAATTAAACAGTGAAATTACTTCACATAATTACCTTATTTTTTAAAATAATAAATCCAACGATGCAGGAAAAAAAATAATACATAGAACTACTGCAATAAGAAAATACCCGACTATCAACAGCAACATTAAAGGAATCGAGTGTAAAAAAAAGGAGGAGACGAAAAAAAAAAAAACGTCAACCAGCACGGAATTCCGTTCACGCGCAGTGCAGGAATTCCTTAATTTAATGGTCCGTTACAGAGTCCTGAAAACTTTCATGTTATTAAAACAAAAGTGAAATTATTTCACCGGTTCACAGTGCAGGAATTTTCTAGAAACTGTCAAGATGATCAATAGAGGGCAAAAAAATGACACCTGAATCTTGAAACTATTTCATTAGTATTGGAAATAGATTTTAAAGATTAAAGAATCTCACCAAATGCGGAGTTTTTTTTTCTTGTTCTGAAAATACATTTTAGGACGCAACAACAGAGAAAATTAAAGATTCGATTTTTTGCTTTATATATACATGACACTCTAACCACCGAAATATTATCGGCATATTGAATATAACGAATATTTTAACTTTAAATATTCTCACTATTTGACATAACTACCTGAAATTATTTTTTGCGTTATTTATTGTTTTATTAAATTACCAATAAAACAACAAAAAATAAAATAACAACAATAAAAGCTTATAATAATAATAATAATAATAATAATAAACCAGAGCAAAGTCTTTTAAAGACAACATCAGGTCGGATTAATGATTACCTTTCTGGTGGAAACCTTTCCCGCAGAACTCACAGACGAAAGGTTTGTAGCCGGCGTGGATCCGTACGTGCGTGTTGAGTGTTGAGCTTCTGTTGAACGCCTTCCCGCACTGGTTGCATTTATGAGGTTTTTCCTGAACAGGAAGAAAATGTAAGAGAACAATCAGTTAAAAAAATTGTAAAATCCAGAAACTGATTTAAAAAAAAAAAATACTGTCTCTGTGCGCGCTGCAGCGTCTCACCTGCGTGTGGATGATCTTGTGTCTGCAGAGCGTGCTCGCCTGCCGGAATCCTTTACCGCACACTTTACAAACGAAGGGCCGAGCTCCGGTGTGCACCGGCATGTGTCTGGTCAGGTTGTAATGCGCGTTAAAAACCTGCGGAGGATACAAACACATCGGGAATGTTATTCAGACTGGTTTAAACAACAAACCACTGCAGGTTTAGAGTGAAATAAAAATTATTATTATCTAATATAGAAAATCTGGTTGCTGATTTTTGTTTTCTCTTTTCTTTCTTTATCTTTTTAGGTTTAGTTATTTTTTTTATTTTATATATATATATATATAT
>CAKAOI010051599.1:107171-132578 GCA_916701655.1 Sebastiscus albofasciatus
GGGGGGGGGGGGGGGGGGGGGGCCTTCAATGCCCCCCACCTCCTTGAGTGCTGATGTTGAGATGAATGCGACCCAGAGACAAAGAACTGAACATTCAAAGCTGCCCTGACAACTTTACAAGGTGGCACACACACGACGGGTAGTCAAACGTTATAAGATGAGTAAGGAGTTAAACCGCTTTCACTTTGTCAAAGTGAGACATTGTGATCAATCAATTAACAGAGAAGGTGAATGACCATTTCCATTTCCATTTCAGCCTTTGATTTACTCTCCATAGACGTGTCATGTCTACTATAAATAAGCAAATGCGTGCAAGTGTAATCAGCACATTTAACTGTGAAATACAATACAGCCCTGCATATCAGGAGCCTGATATACTGTATTACAGTTACAATATATATATATTTTTAAGACTTAAACCTGCAGTTGGCAGAATATTTTTGGCATCATTGGGCAAAAATTCCATAATAACCTTTCAGCACATTGTAATTAACTAGACTTCTGCACCTCCTCATGACTCTGTTTTCAGCCTTTAATAACATTTAGCCTGTAACGGGAGACTTTGGCCAATCACAAACACTATATACATCACTAATATATACAATATAACAGCTATCAATGTTTTGTTTAAATGCTATTGTTTCCACATTACAACGTAAAACTCATGAACAGACCAAAGTTGGAAGAATGACTTCCCAACTCGGGAAATGGGACCATCCAAGGAGCATGTGAATGCAGCAGAACTGCTGGTTAAGAAGCATTACGTCCAAGCTAGCAACATCAGGAGCTACCACCCTTCTCGTTATGAATAAAGACTGGACAAATTGAGAAGAATGGGTACTACAGTTAATCAAATGTTCACAAGACTAATGCACACGGAAAGCGCTCTGCCACGACATGCATGTGTTTAGTTTTCAAAAACACACAGCACGCGTGCTAGCTTCCCTGGCCCCAGTTCGTATGTAAACCCGCTATCTATGAGAATACGCCATATAGCCTCAAACTCAACAACTCAACTCAAACCACAGACGGTGTTGAACTCGACATGGAACTCATCTCCTGTTGCACATGCGTTGAAGGCCAAAGGGGTTAGAGTTGGTGAGCAAGGAAAATTAGTCCTAAATGGAACTCATTGAAATGCTGGAATAAAATATACAGTTTAGGCCCTATATTGGCCATATGCATGATAGCATAATGCGTTTAGAATGATAACACTTTTTAATAACAAAATTCATGTGTAAACACTACCGTTCTCACTATAACAACGTATAATATTATTTTATATTGTTGTTATTTTAAACAGTGTTTATTAAGTTACACCATTGTCAAACAACTTTCCCTCGAAATGACCATCCCCCTAAGATTATGTGTTCATGTTGGCAAGAGGTCGAAATAAAGTCACGTTGTGACTTGATGTCTATTGGATTTGCCGGCCACGACGTAGGTCGAGGAAGTATTTGCTGAGAACTCCAACGTCACCCCCTAAATAATAAACAGACCTTATGTATTGGCCATATTTCACATAGTCAAGGAACGGATGTTGAGGCTGCTCTGCTCACACCACTTCACCATGAGAGACTCGATTGATGGAAGAGATAGTTAGTGATTGCTCTGTTGATCTTGAGAATGACATTAGGCTTCTTTGAGATTAGCTACAACTTGCCTCGAAAGTAGACAAGAGTAGCAGTAGGAGATGGCTTGACTCGATTTGCAATGGCGAAAGTAGCGTTTGTGTTCTTCGTTGCAGATGAAGTGGATGCAATAGATACCAACACAGCAGCTGTTATGGTACTATAAGCTGATCTAAAGCCAGACTGATTTTAAATTAAAATATTGTTGTCAGCCAAGAATTGTTTCAATTGAGAGTTTACTTGAGATTCTAAAATCTTGGCAAGGTATGAAGTTTGGATATAGAGTGGTAGTTGTTTAAATTGAAAGGGTTCCTATCCTTCAATTATTGTTTTGGGTGTGGTATCTTCTGTGACCCAACCAATCCATGAACTATATTTGGAAGTTCGACGTCCTTCATCTTCTTTCACGTACCTGCTGTGGCTGCAGATGGATATACTTGCAGATGAAGCTTGTTTCACGAGTCATTGTTGTGAGCCGCCCCATGGCTAAATCTCGAGATAATTCTCGGAGTTTTAGCCATCATCAAAAATGGATAGTATTTTGATAAATTTAATATTTTTACTACTTGGTGCGTAATTGCTGGGATACTGGGACATGAGGTTGGCGGTACGATCCCCAGGTCCTCCAATCCACATGTCGAAGTATTGTTTTGCAAGATTTTTAACCCCAAATTACTTCCGAAGGCTGTGCCATTGGATTGTGAATTAGATTTGATAAATGCAAGTCCATGTACCGTCCTTTTACCATTTACATGAGGGAGGACACCCTTTCAACAGAAAGTCTATGGAGCTCTGAAATTGCAATCTATCAGAACAGTTTGAAACAAGTACCTACAATTTAACCATAATATCTAATCCACTGATTGGGAGTGAAACAATGCTCAACTGAACATTACTGTTTTTCAAAGCTACTTCCTTCCTACTTCCCTCAAGTTTGAATTAACAAACGTATTGTGTATGTGTGTGTGTGTGTGTGTGTGTGTGTGAATGCACCTTTACAGCTACCCTTTATTTCTTCCGATTGCTCATTGCAATCTAACTAACAAAACAAACATCTTGACATTTGCTTGTCAAAAGTAATGGTTTCTGAAAAAATTGGGACTGTTTGGCCATTTGAGAATGTCGTGCTGGAAGGCATCTTCTTTGAATGTTTATGATTGTGACCCATTTTATTAATTTCTGCATCAGTGGAGGATTGAAGCAGTGCTCCATGATTTCATCTTTTTCATTTCTTCTACTTCATACAATAGGTCAACACAGGTGTGTGTGTGTGTGTGTGCGTGTGTGTGTGCGCGTGTGTGCGTGTGCATGTGTGTGCGCGCGTGCATGTGTGTGTGTGCAGCCTCTGGCTCTGTAGTGAGTCAGCCGTGCTCAGGAGTCCTCAGACAGTCATGAGGGACAGAGGGAATCCTTGGAGCATCAGCGCATAAAGGCCCGCGTGGAGTCAGAGCTTTTGAACTAACTAAAATTAATGCTGGAGGAGTCCAAAAGCTGCAAAGAAATGACTGGACTGGTACAAGAATCAGGGCCTTATTGTATTTGGCAGAGAATATGCAGATGATGCATATGCTTGTCCAAATTCATTAAAATCTCTCCAAACTTCAAGGTCCAGTGACGGGACTGGCCCAGGCCTTTATGAAGCTGTAAAGGTGGCACTATTCTCTGTGAAAATGTTTTTTTTTTAAATCACAAGTGCATTGCCAGTAGGAAAACTTCCCATTCAGAACAGGCCGAATGCTTGACCTGTGGTGTTGCTGAGGACCGCTCATACAAACAGCTTCACACACAACACTGCGCTTCCTTGGGTCCTGAGCACCTGCAATGGCATAGTTGCGTCACACACCCAAGTCGCGGCCACTCATTGTCAGAAACACTGGTGAACATATGGAAAGCCAAGTGAACCATAAATACCTCAGAAATGTAGCAGCCGCCACGCCAGGCAGAAGTTCCCTGTGTGTCCCAGTGTCAGGCTGGGAAGCCGCAGAGAAGTTATAAGCAGGTGCGCTTCCAGTTGAAATATTTTGTAAATAATTATTATGGTTATATTATATATTATATGATATATAATATTACAGTATTTACTTGTCACATATAAGCGGCGAGAGGGGCTTCCTGCTCACCTCATGGCCCATGGGCTAGGGGGGAGGTCACGCCGGGGCAAGACACCTCCATGCGACCCTGCACCCTTTCAAAATCCACCATAAAATGTGTCTGATATTATTGGTTGAAATCGTTACTAGCTAATATAAGCACACATTATATGTTTTTTTTTTACAGGAAGAAAAGATGATTGGATTTTGATATAAAAATACGAAGGAATATAATTTTATTAATTTTTGCATATATTGTTAAATAGGTGCACAATATGACCGGGGATGTGATCTACACCCTTGTAGATTAAAAAGCCATTTTTCAGATCCAGATACGTAATTGTTTAATTGGGTTTTTAGAATAAAATCATCAGTGTAGTCTTAACAAAAGTGCAAACCTAAATCATAATACTTAAAGGTGCTAAATACGGGATCGGGGGCATTTCTATTGCCTCTTAACGGCTCTCAACTTGGTGACGGCGAGCCAATGGCTCGCAGTTAATAATGCTAACAGCACTAACAGTGCAAACAACAATGAAAGTGCTAAAAGTGTTTACTTGAGGGGATTATCAGCTGTAACCGCCGTATGAGAGCAGTGCAGAGCTAGGCAGTGGGGCACACTCACATGCACAAACATGCACTAAAAGCATGCGTGGACGCCCCGCAATGTCAACAAAGCAGGGAGAAGCTCTGCTTAAAACACTCACAGAGGGAGAAAGACTTCATTCTCTGCTCAGGTAGACTACTCGTCCATCTTTACATAGAAAATATTTTTTTAATGCTACATTAATGCTCTGGATATAGAATTTAGCACCTTTGAATAAATACCTGAATTATGCAACAACAACAAAAACAGAGAAACTGGAAGACAACATAATTTCAAAATGATTTATTTTCCTTTTCATGCATAATAATTAATATTAGTATGCTTGTGTCACAAATACAGTTGAAGTTGAGGCCTTTGAAAGGGGGAAAATATATGGTAAAAACAAATAGGTGTGCACAATCAAGTGTGCTTGCATAGGGGAGGATTAACTCCTGACATCCATCTAATAATAACAGTGGCCTCAGCAGTCCCACTTTAAGACTGTGATATTGTTGATCCCCATATGGGCTTGTACTGTATATGACCATTAAACAGGACAAACAGTCCCGTGTAATATTCATCCGTGAGGTATAACACAATCTGCCCTTGTGTCTTGGCTGAACATTGAATGAGATTGCTTTAAACTGTAAGCTACTCTTTTCATGGAAAAGATCTAAAATTAATCAGTGGGCTTGTTGTCCCCTCTTAAGGCCACGATAAGAAGGTTTTGGTGCATGGGGAGGGAAACATAAGAGGCTTTGGGGGCTGCTTTTATTGAAAGGATCTGACATCTACCTGCCCTCTCAAATGGCAGGCAATTTTGACACTTCTGGCACGCAAAGCAGCTGTGCAAAAATAACCCACGTCTCCTTGGCTGTAGCTCTACTTTGTTTTGATGCTGCTTACCTTAAAGGACACTGTGAGAAGCATCGTAAATGAAATGCTTCTTCACAACAAATCACAGACCAATTTATTTGGCAGTTTGAATGTCTACACTCGGGCTGATTTCTCTCTTCATCTTTTTCATTTTCATGCGGTCATTTTCCACACGTATCATGTCGGAGACGGCTTGATGGACTCAATGTGTCGGAACGGCTTGTTCTCACATCCGTATCACGGCAGGACTCCCCGCAGTACAGCAGCGGCCTGTCAGCGCTAAGACTCGGGGCCAGTTCTCACTGTGATGGTCAGTTGGAGATTCTTTTTATTTTGATACCGTTATCGTATCCCATTTCCCCACTTGATTGGAGCTTAAAAGCCAAAGCAGCTCAGATCGTGCCGGCATAAATCTCCAGGCCCATTAATCCGCCCCGGTGTCGTCTCTCGCACAGAACTGCCCAATCATGTCTGGATATTCATGTGGAAATTAAATGAATGATACTCCGAGGCGGCTCACACCGCAGATTGGATGTTAAACTAGGTGGGGTGCTTTGTGCGTTTGCTGTTGATTATTCTCATATGTGTAGGATATGAAGGAATTGCCTCTGTAGAGACAGCTTAACTCAAACGGACCTTTCTTTTTTTCTATTCTGTTTCATATTCCCCCCAACAGTGTTGGCAGCCTTTCTGAAGATGAATTACTGAGTATGAGATACATGAAGTTGAATGGTAGTTTAACAGGGCACTGACTGAATAATAACCAAAAGACTGTGGAGGAACAAACCTTTGAAATTTAAGTTGAAAATTAAGTGTGTGAAAATGAAACGTGAGAATTTGAGAAATTATTCTGCCACAATGGTGTGAGTGACTCTGAGTTGAGGTTGGCAAAATACATTGTTTGCCGAGCAACGATGCTAGTCATGCAAGTCATACTGTATCAGCTGTCACTAATTAACATTAAATCTGTAAGTAGCTTGATGATAGACCAAAAGAACATTTGTGAGGAGGAACCTCAACTCTGTGACATTACTGTATAATCATGAGTGGACAGAGTGATACGTTAATTTTAGGAATCACATTCTCTCATTTAAACTCTGTGAAACTGATGAACAATATTTGATAGCAAAAGTAAGAACGATAATACACACATGAGCAATATCGCGTGTGCGTGATCATTTTCTCTTATACTTCAGGCAGAAAACATGTTTCCTCAAATTCTCAGTGTTCCTTTAAGTCCCGAACACACTTTTTTAAATCTAGAAATGCATCAAACCACAAAGTAAAATGACTATCACTAAACAACTATCATTTGACCCTGAATTATTATTATTATCAAGCGATAGTGTTGGTTTGTCCTCTGGTTAACCATATCTGGTTTAGTTGCAAAAAGGTCACAACATTTTAGGCATACAGCTACATATGAATAAACCCTTTTTTTGCATTGAGCATTAGTATCATCCAGGGAGAAAGTCAAATTTCAGTTGGATTTACCTCATTTCTTCCACTTTAGTTCAAATTCATTTTTTTCTTTATTCTTCTTAGAAGGATTTGCCCTCCCTCCCCTTCTATAAAATAATTAAAATATACCCTGTCTTCTTTTAATTTGGGACTGTATTATATCTTCTATTAATCCTTCCGACTTTAGTCTTAGCTGCCATCTTGGGCTCTTGATTTGATTTTTAGTTTTTTTTCATCGCTGATTTGATCTCTGCAGTTCTTTCAATCTCCTTCTCGACAATAATATCAACTCTTAAGATGCTTTAATCCGCGGCATTAATCTCAGACTCTCTTTCTTGAGAAAATACTGTTGTGGGTTGGGGGGAAGGAGGCCACGGATTAATAAATATGTATTTTTTTGCAGTCTGCTAACAAAAAATCCTTGTCCACTCTAAGTGGTTAGCTCTTTGTGCAATATAGTACAAGTAACTGCCAATAGTTGAAACTAAATGTATTACCTATTAAAAACCTTATAATGAATCCAAAGATTTTGAATGAATCATCAGGACTAGGGATGCACTGATACCAGTATCGGGTATCGTGTCCGATACTGTGCTCATGTATTCGTACTTGTACTCACAAAACGGCTCCGATACAACGGCACCGATACCACTTTATGGTGGTGCGCCACCTCAGCCGGTGCGCACCGGCTCTCACTTTCATTGCGCTACAGGGTTTTGCTTGCACCCTCTGACTCCTGCGTGCGTGAGCCATCTTCGCCCCGAGCCTTTCCAAGCTGACCTAGAGCCGGTCGTGGCGCACCACCTCGTACGCGGGTCTCCCCAGCCTGCCGTGTGTTGCTCACACCTCCAGCTGGCTGTTAACGAGGGTCTTTTGGCACAGAGAAGTACTCGTATCGGTACTCGTATCGATACTCAGTATCGGCAAGTACCCAAATGTAAGTACTTGTACTTGTACTCGGTCTGAAAAAAAGTGGTATCGGTGCATCCCTAATCAGGACGGTTTCAGCCGTATTCTCTCCTGAACTCACATTCAATCAGTCAGTTCACAGCAATAACCATAAATGAGGTAACAAGTTATTTCCATGTTTGCCATTCACCTTTATTTAAATGTTCTCGGTCTTAGTGGGCTCTTCTTTAAGACAGAAGCTTGATGAACCCACCAGTAACGTCACACATGGAGCAAAAAACACTTAAGGGAGTGACTACTGGGGACATGCAGTACTTGCACACATCAGGGCGACACACGGCTCTAGGAGTACAGTATCGAAAACAGTTGACAGAGGGGAAAGTACAGGCAGACTTCACTTCCCATCGTCCATTACAAAAATGCGGATTAGCCCCATCATACATCCTGGAATGAAGTACAGGGCACATACAAGAACAGATGGCAAATAAACTGTATTATTTAAATGATATTTGACTAATGTAGAGCTTTTTTTTTTTTTAAATGTGAAAAAGATTGAAAACTGGTCTATCAGTGCGATAACAAAACCAAACGATATGTGTATTCCCTTGCTAATTTAACTATTGAATAAAATAAAGACAGGAGAAAGTCAGAGGTGTTAGGTTGATGTGGAATCAAAGTACCAACATTTGAAGAAGTGAGACAACAAGCAGTTGGTGTTTACTTCAACAACAAGATACAACTTGCATTGTCACTGATAGATGTATATGTAGGCAGTTTGACACTGATTATTCAATTGGTAACACGGCATCACTTTCTTTATCAAGGATACATGCAGCTTTCTCACTCTGGAAAGGAAGAGCTTGAAACATTCACACAACTGGTAGTAGAGTAAAATGTATAATTGGAGGCCATAATTGATTATATTGAAGCCATCAGATGGTATTGTACCAGAGACAATCCTCCCCTCCTCTTTGATTCAACGTCCTCTTTAAATATCACTGTTCAAAACGAAGATTATTTTCCATACATATTTTACCATGTATGTCATTTAGCTGCTTGTGTCAAACTGTGGAGGTTTGACCAAGATTGAATGCTGTGTGTTTACCAACAGCAACGGTTACATATTATACCTTTAATCTGGTATTATAGACATCAAAATATGTCAGGTTAATTACATCATATAATATTTTGTTGAATAAAGATGAGGTTTTGCCCAGTCGGTCAGTCGTCCATCCATCTGCCCAACACTTTGGACAATACCAAGATATTTTGCTGTGAGATGTTAGCTAAACTTCAAGCATGCCTTAAGGACATAAAAAAGCGGGTTTGATAGCCTTCAGCTCCTCTTCTGTGGAACCAGCTCCCAGTTTCAGTCCGGCAGGCAGACACCCGCTACACATTTAAGAGTAGGCTTAAGACTTTCCTCTTTGATAACGCTTATAGTTAGGGCTGGCTGGCTCAGGCTGCCTTGGACCAGCCCCTAGTCCTGCTGCTATAGGCCTAGACTGCCAGGGGATTTCCTATGACACACTGCGCTTCTCTCCTTCTCTCCCTCTCCATCTGGATGCATCCATGTCCCATTAATGCATGTTACTAACTTGATTTCTTCCCCGGAGACTTTGTGCTTTCTCGTCTCGCAGGTATCCATGGATCGGGGTTGCACCTGGATCGTGGTTGCGTCTGCTGCCGCGGCCCTGCTCGACACCCACTCCTATCATCATTATCAGCCTCATTTCTATTGATACTATTACTGCTATTCATATTAGCAGTAGTCATATTTTGATTATTATTACTGATTTTATTATCACTCTATTATACCCACTTTTATTGATTATTCATATTAGTCCTATTTGTATTACTACTTATAGCTGTTGTGCTATTATTGTGGCTGCTGTGCATCTCTCGCTCTCTCTCTCTCTCAACCGGTCGATGCAGATGGCCGCCCACCCAGAGCCTGGTTCTACCCAAGGTTTCTACCCGTTAAAGATCATTTTTTTCTTGCCACTGTCGCACCAAGTGCAAGCTCATTGGGGATCTCTTGTTGGGTCTCTAAATTATAGATATTGTCTAGACCTGCTCTATATGAAAAGCATCTTGAGATAACTTCTGTTATGATTTGACAGTGTATTTCAATTCCTTGTTTCATACATTTTCTAGTGCAGAACCGCAACCTGGCCAGATGGACGTTAGAGTCACTGTTAACAGAACATTTTAACATTTTGTTTGCCGTCTTCCCCAAAATCAGAGCAAAAGATCAAGACCAGTAGCAAAGACAGCTTAGGGTATTAAATGCATTTCCAGAGACGTCCCAACTTTTGTTAAAATGTATCTGATCGTTAATCATTTGACGCAACGCTTTTTTTCCAGTGTTGCTGTAACTTGCTGGGAAAGCGTAACGTTCCCAAACGATGTATAGTAATCACACAGGAGGCTCTTCTAGCTCCAATATTTCTGGGGGGTTCTGGTGTAGCCAGCCGGATTCCGGATCAGGACTTCCTCTTGTACGTGCAAATTGTTTACAGTCTGATTAGCAGCAACTTGAGATGCAGGAATGGAGTTGGAGCCGAGAGGCAACGTCTACGACTGGATTGTTTCACAAGTAGCCAGTTGACAAGCTAAGTTTAAGCTAATAAAAAGCTAAATCCTTCAGACAATAACTGATTAGTTCGGAGATTGGATTTCGGCAAATGCAACCGGAACACTTCCGATACCAAAATCTTGCTACCTTGTATGTACGTACATATTCTGGATAAGAATGCAGAATCTGGTCAAAGAGATTAACGACTGACAAACTGCTAAAGCTTTCTGGGTGAAACTTATGCTCCACACATGCTAACACTTAGACCTATTTAGACTGTATTAGGCTAATTCGTAGAGGTGAGAGATGGCCGATCCTTATGATCTCCTCATACGACACCATCGACTTTATTGTTGAGGATGCCTTGGATTTAATTTGCGGTCTGTCTAACAGTTGTCACAATCCTTATAGAAACATGGCTGAGATTAAGCGGAAACCATCATATCATATCACAGCACATAATTTTTAAACATTTTGTTTAGATTTTATGCTTGAGACATGATGCAAAACCAATTACCAAAGAGAAGTAATAGAAACCATATAAACGTTTTACAACAATGCAACATAAAGTAACTGCAATTTTTTTTAGCAGAACACAAATAAACGTATAGCCATGTTCATAAAGTTGAGAACAAAATAGTCAACCATATTGCTTGAGAATGTTCAGGGGTAATTTGAGAAATATTTTACGAATGTTTTGTTTTAACTTGGTTGTTTAGGACTCGTCAATCGGATCTTACACCAACAAGTGCACCATCAGTTCTAGTGCCATTTGGATCAATTGCAATATGACTCCAACAGTGAAAATTTCATCATGCATTTGTTAGCAGGCTTAAAAAAAAACACCATCACTATTTCACTTAGAACCACAGTATGGTGGCCTGGATCATTTGAGCGTTTCATAAGTTATTCTCCAGCAGAACTGCCTAAAGTAAAGAGAGTGCTCCATGTACTTTTTCAGTCAGGAAAGCTCCTGTACAAAGACTGTAGACATTTCGCACAAAAAGAAGGTACATCATAATGTTTTTCATGCCTTCAAAAGATAAACTTCATATGCAATCATCTGCCTGTCTTTATCATCTTACTTATAAGGCCGCTTTGCATGGTGCTCACCGTCACATATATGCTGTCTCACTCGCCTGACACATTTTGGCCTCTTCTGGAAACTCATTTGCTCGTATTTCAGTTTAAGTTTTGAGGAATTAAAGCTTGATGACCCTACATGGGGACTTTCTGAATAAATAGCATTGATAGGACAGCCTTGCATGTTGCAAGTCACAAAATGCATTTTCTTCTTGTATGAATTCAGACAGATATGTGGAACTATTACAGGAATGAAAAACTGAAACAGCAAATAAAGGAGGGAAAAAGTTGGAGGTTAGGCCAATCTTGTTTTGACCTTATGGGAAGGCTGCATGGGTTCTCAGGCTGTATGCTGCTCACCCTCTGAAAAGCTTCAACATTCTTGTAGTTTCCAGACCCTTTGATCTAGTTATCGTTGTCTTCTTCATCACTGTCCTTCATGGAAATGCCCTGCATCCCTCCTTCCCTCACTGAGGCAGTGGCTTCTTCCAAGGTCAGCCGGTTTCTCACTGTCTCATACATCTTACTGTTCAATGTCGAGTCCAGCACCCCTTGAAGGCGGAAGTCACGGTACTTTTTCTATGACAAAAATAAACAAAACGTAAAAAAAGGGTTATTAGAGTCTCCAATTCATCGGAGCTAACTGATTGCCATGTCAATTTCATGTAAATCGGATGATTTTTGTCACATAAGGATGACTTCCTGTTGTCAGTAGGTGGCGTTATGACTGTAACTCAATATGGGTGTGTATGTGTCTTCAGACTTGGACTCTTATCCAGCATGTGAAAGTTGGGAAAACTGGACAATGTAAAGTCCAATTACAACAGCTTCTTGTGTCATGGTGAAACATGCAAATAAATTGCCTGACTTGTTATGGCAACGCCGGTCTACGAAAACCCGAAAACTTAGCAATTTACCATCATGAAGGTCTTGAGATTCTGCTCAATCCTCTAGGACTTGTACTTGTAAAGTGCCTAAAATGGCATATTGTCACATGATCTATGACATCATCATTTTAGGTATCGACTATTCCTTCGCAATTTAGTGTCACATTAGCCGGAGATTTATACCAATCAAAGTTGAAGCAAATCCGATAAACCCTCTTGGAGGATTTTGAAAAAGTTTGCATAAAATGCATGAAAAAGGCACAAAATGGCAGACTTCTTGTTAGGCAGAGCTAATGAAAGCCAATGGAAAATTTGTCCAAAACGATGAGAGCAATGTAGGTACCAATTTTTGGAGCAACTATGTTCCAACTTAGGCTTTCCACGCATTAGGTGGCGCTATGGAGCCCGTAGAACACATTTTGTTGTATGCGCCAAATTTCGAGAGTATTCGAGTACACCAAGGGCGTCAAAAATGCATTCAAAGGCTAAAAGTAATTTGGAGGCGCTATAGAGCTGACGCGTCACATCCAATCCCACTTGTGACATCAACTTTAAATAATTACTAGTTTGAACATGGGTGCAAAGTTTTGTGAATTTTTGTGCATCCTAAAGTCCTCTAACATGGGTTTGTAAAATGGAAATTAACATACAAAATCCAAAATGGCTGACCTCCCGTCAAGCGAAAAAATTTAATTTTTTTTTTGATATATTCTTATAGATGAGGACAATGATCCCACCAAATTTCACGAACTTCAATGAACTTTTTTGACACTCTGACTTGCGTTTGGGGGCGCTATAGAGCCCGCTGGCTCTAATTACTTCAGAACTATGCAATTTTCGCCACTTCTGAAGCGTGTGCCAATTTCCGTGAGTTTTTGTGTGTCCCAAGCCCCTCAAAAATGTGATTCCGCAGCAGAATTATAATGAATAACTTTGTGCTCGGGCCCTAAAAAGTGCAACTGACAAAAACATGAATAGAGGAGGCAAATCCATTTTTAACAATAATAAATATGAAATTATGTGAGAAGCAGCAGTGAAATGTTAGAATAAACCAGAGTTATAAACGAGTCGCTTGATTTTAGTACTGTGTCATTGATTCTTGAGAATATTTTTATGACAAAACATTGTGCTTGCATTTAGATAATGTGGTTTAGGAGGCAGCCGTTCTCACCTTGACAACCCTGATGAGAATCTTCAGCTGATAAAGGTGGAGCTGTAGGTCCATACGGTCAGTCAGCCATGTTCCTAGAAGGTTCATAGTGCTGGTGTACCATTGCTGTGGACACACAAGCACACAGTACATATCATTATCTGATACTCCATGAAATAAATGCTCTCAAAGTGTGTTGACTTCAGAACACACACACATCAAAAAGCAACATTTCAACACTAAAATCATTGAATCCATGAGCTTGTAAATTAGTATCTGCAATCCATCGACTTTGCTCATGGTGTGTTTGGCAGAAAAAGCATGTGATGTCATCCTTGCAGTGTATCATCATGACAGAGTTTCCTTGTGGATCATTGAGGGAGAAGCCAGAGGGACAAAACTGGCAAATCCTCGGCAGAACAACGTCTCTAATCTGAAGATGTTCATGTCGTGTCGGCTGCACAACCTCATCAAGACATTAGAAAATGACACATAGCACAGAGCAGGCGCTCTATAGCGGTAGTCTGCTGCAGTTCAGCACACGGTCTTGCCTGGGAAGTTTAGGAAACAGTTGTCACGTGGGGCCCCATCAGATAGTCTCATAGGCTTAGGATTTATTGAAGTCTGAAGCGTGGACCCCGGGAAAATCCAGCAGCCAATTAAGCATCAGTTAATGGGGATCCTAATAAAGACTAAGGCTTGTGAAGCTCTTGGTGCGCAGCCACATGTTCTACCATGGGCACTTGTCAAAGTCCATGAAACAAATCTTTCAACAACAAGTGTCCCCAACAATACTGGTTTTATTATGCGCTTGTAAAATGGGCAAGCTTATCTCCTGAAAGCGTCTTCTGAAGGCAGGTCTTCCTTATTATTCACACTTATTATCGATATTTTACAATATACACATTAGTATTGTGACGTTTTAGCCATCTTTTCGCACTTTTCCGTTGAATTTGGTGAAGCAGTACCCCATCTGAATTGCAGTGCCAGTCAGTCTAATTGATGAAGCAGTGTATTGCAATTCTTGTCAAGTCTATTGAAGAGAAGCAAGGAAGGCGGTGGATATGGGCAGTGCTGGGATATGTGCTCAGCACACCCAATCAAAAGTTACGAAAAAAAAATGTTTTTGTTCAGCTAATGGAAAAATAGCACAGAAAATACCTGGTACCATTTGTAACTTGGAGTGGCTTTGGATAGAGGCCTGAAGGGAAGGACTGTCCGTGTTGCTGACTTGGCAACTTTCTCGCCAGATTCTCCAGAAATTCACCAGAAACTCTGACTTTTGGATCTAGTGCTGCTAACCACTTTCATTGGAAAAGGCAACACTAGGCTGGGTTGTTTGGTTGGATAATTTTTTAAATCTAGCGTACTCTTGCTGGTTTCTCAAGATTACCAACCCTAGCTTTAAGCAGTTCATCAACATAAAGGACAGTGCAATGTAGCGCTTCTTCCTGTGGAGGTTGATAGTAGGTTATTAATGTTTTGTGGCCTGTTTCAGAAAGCCTGGTACTGTAGTGCTAGCTGTATAATAAGTAATTATCTTTAATAACTAGGTAAGGAAACCGGTGCTTACAATGCCAAGCATAGATGAAAGGAGTGTGAAAGTGTTAGGGGGTGTGTATGTGTTTTATTGATTACAAGTGACAAATACAAGAAGTGAACAGGCACTTTTAGATGGCATTAGTTTGTGGCTGAATGTTGAGTGCTTGATTATATTCAGCTATCGCTCAATTTGTATCTAACATAGATATATTGCAGTAGTTTATCTGCACTTGTTTTTCAAAGCCTTGCTGTGAGGATTATAAACAGTTTTTTTCTGTAATAACTTTGTAAAAAACAAAAAAAACTACTACATTTTAGCACATTTTCCAACATCACTGACAGATAGCCAACTTCAAGAACTTCATAAACCCAAAAAACATGGCAACAACATGCATGTCCCAGCCGTGTGCATCGTTTTTAGTTTATTTTGTGTTCCCTGGAGACAGATTCCATTGGTTTGTGCTATTTGTAGCGCATTTCTGTATTTGGTTGGGTGTTATTATTATTATTATTATTATTATTAGTAGTAGTAGGTCTATTTGTAGCAATGTGTTGTCAAATTGGTGAAGATGTTGTATGTATTTCCTTAATTTGCAGTGTGTTGGGCTCTCAAGGCCACCGTACAATGCTGAGTTAAAGCACCTGTCAGTTTTTGCTTTGCGATGCAGTGAACACAATTCAGTCAGTATTCACGAAGTACCGAGGTACCATTGCCAGCCCTCGTCCCGCTACTACCAGGTGTTACAAGATTCAACCTTGAGATTGTCCCACTGCTTTATTTAGACAAGCATTCTCTAAACAGCAACCTCTGCGAGGCACAGCGAGCTCAGAGCATGGCAGCCATGCAGAAACAGAGCCGAAAGGCTGCAGATGTTTCTCAGTGTGCCCTGACTGTTGCCAGTCTAATTGATGGGTAATGATGAGCGGGGCTGATACTAATAGAAGCCGACTGACTTTCAACAGTCAGGGTCACAGCAGAATGGATGGGGATGGGGGGGAGCTAGAGAAGAATGGGAAGAGAAATGAATAGGAAGGGGGTAGCAGTGTGTGTATGTTTAAGAAAGATTAGGTGCCAAGGGGTAAGTTGTACAAGATCAATTTTATCCTTGAAAGTGAACAACTCTTTATCATAATGATTGAATATGAGCTCTTTTGTCGAAAGTCAAATTCTGCAAGGAAATCATGTTTATAGACAACAGTAACAGAGTTGTAAATGTAAAGAATTATTCAAGACATAAACAATAATAACGTGCAACCTCAGCCTGTGGATACTCAAATAATCCACTAAATAAGATGTGGACAAGAGAGCTTCAGAAACTATGACAACAAAGTCATGCTGTGGCTTTGAGCTCAATCTCATAACGTCATTATACAGACAGATTTTCACGCTCATTTCTTTACAGCAAAATTTCAGAAGAAAGAACGGAATTCCAAAGTTTTTAGTGTGCATAGAAACACAAAGACGTAACTATGTGTTTACTTTTGTGCAAAACTGTTGTATGTTCAGACTTGGTGTGGAAATACTACACTCGCTTAGGTGCTGTCACACCTAACCTGCTTGATTCGGTTAAAACAAACTCAGGTCTGTTTGTACTACAGTTAATTTGGGCTCTTGTGAAAGATGTCAATTGAACCCCGGTGCAGACCAAACAGCCGAACCAAGACAGCTTGAAAAGGCGGGTCTAGGTCTCGGTATTCTACTGACTGAGTGCTTTACTGCAGCCTTTTCAGATCCAGGGAGTAGCTGGTTCGTGCAGGAAGGTCGTCTGTTGTACCTGCCCATCTGGGCTGGGCTGCCGAGAAACCATAAAAGGACTGCCTTCTGACAGTCTAATTTGCTCTCAGCTGGGCCTGCTGCATCTACCTTACCATTCTTTCTTTGTTTGGTTTGTCACATCAGCCAACACACATTACACCATATTTTCACTCATGCACACACTACTAACATGACTGATCTCTCTCCTACTTACACACCCCACCAGTTAGTTGATATTTTGGTTAATATGAGTTAAGGAAATTACTTGATATTGATGTATCTGTGTGGCCTCCCTTTTTGTTGCCAGCCTTGAGCCAGGTGGTAACAAATGGGGGACTCGTCCGGGATCAGGACCGGGAAATTGGTAAACGTAACATTTTCTTTAAGGGAGTGTTTCACACAGATTGTGGCTGACTCTGGCATTTTGACTCTGGTATTTTTAGGGGTTACTCGGTTGACTTCATGTTGCTGGATTATTTATATTCTAGAAAGTGTATTACTCCGTAGATTTGGGCCTGGTATGGGTCACATGTGTTTTCCTGCACTGACAGTAAGAGGTAAGGGCAGCTGAATCATTTGGAACCCCTGTTCCTGATAGGCATAAGCAATGTGGGCACCAGCTGTCCTCATTGACCCTTTTTTTGTTTTAGTCTGTTGTTTTTGTGCAGTAAGTGGTTAGAGCCCAGGCTCGGGGGCACTTCCATGACTGCCTAGGTGATTTTGGTTTTGAGGCCATGGATATAAACTATTTAACGTCAAAACGGGTGTTTTCCCTGATTAACAGGACAAAATCTGTTAAGACTGCAGTCCTTGTATCAAACTCTGTGTACTTTGTCAGTTCGTTAAGTCTATTGAAAAGCGTGTGACTGTGATCCCATCGGACCGGTACCGATAGTGAATATCGGATCGGCGCATCCCTAATGTACACCACACACGTGAGAGATGCAGCAGATCAGCAAGGTAGCTGCCGCGTGCTGCTCATGTTCGCAATGTGTCCAAGAGAAACAACAGCAGCCAAAATAACATCAGAGTGAAAGTTTTCGCAGCGCTAGAGATGAACTTTTGTCTTTCTGCACTAACAATGAATCATCATAGTGAAAATGAGAACAAGAATATTTGGATTTTTTTGTCCAATTTTGAATTGCCAAACACAAAAGACCAAAACCTGCTCAGAGATCAGACCTGCTGAGGCCCCAAGAAGAGGAAGTCGACATGTAGGTCAAAGAGAACCTTTTTTGGGGGGGGTGGGGAGGGGAGAGAGAGAAGATGGCTGAGCTAAGGCAGTGCTGGGGTGAATCAGAGAGGCAACCTGGTGCCAGCAGCTTCCTATCTGTCGCTGTGTGCCTGTGAAGGCTTCGGCGTGGCAGCAGGCCTGTGATCTCGCCCCGAGCACAACCCCCCGCCGAGAGGCCAGGCCTGGAGTGACTGATCCACTGACTGGCTGCTCTCCCTCTTTTCATCATCCACTCCTCCCTCGCCTCGCCTCTCCTTTTCTTTAGACTTTGCACCGTGCAACACAGCTCCCATCTGCAGCCATTTTTTTTTGCAGCAGCCATTTTGTGTCCAGTTCTGCTTTACTCCTCTTCGTTTTTTATATAAAAAGAGGCTTTGACAGCTATGTCACAAGTCTTCGTGCTGCCATGACTGGCATTTTGGAGGTCTGTCAGGGACATCTTGTGTACACATAATGCCTGCGATTTTCATCAACTTTAAGATCTTTTTAATGCCAGTTTGAATGCGAGACCAGTTTCCTCGTTTAAAAGAAATGGAAGTGATTGTCGATCCTGCATGATTAGTTTAAATTCTCACCATGAGAACAGGACACAAAGACTCCACATTACCTGTGTTCAAGACCGTTTCCTTCTTCCGATCTAAGGATATAGAGGCTGTCTTATGCGGTAAAGTTTGTATAGCCCTTTTACGCAAATTTATGATTTGTAGTTTTGGAGTATATAAATAAAACTGACTCTACTTTTTTTTATTTCACCATTCTTACCTAGACATATAGAGTGAACGACATGATGTACTGCTGTAAGTAGTAAGTATTGTACTTACATGTAAGTGCAATTTTTAGATACTTGTATTTTACTTGACTCTTTCCATTTTTCTGCTACTTTATACTTCTGCTCCATTAGATTTTGGAGGCAAATGAATATTGTACTTTTTACTCCACTAAATGTATTTGATACGTTTAGTTACTAGTTACTTTGCAGATTTCGATTATTAATACAAATTATAAATCAACTAATAAATTATGATATATTATAACAGAGCTGTATATAAAGCAGTTTATAAAGTTAAGAGCAGCGAATTAGCTTCACCTTTACCAGCTGCAACATTATGATGCGTGATGAACACATTCGATTATTATTTTCATGGTAAAGTAATTATTAATTACTTAAAGGGACTGTTTGTAAGAATCAGAAATTGCTCGTAACAGTGACACCTGTGGCCATTAAGTCAACGAAAGTCAGCGTCCTTTTGCTCGCGCTTGTGCTCGCTCTGCATAGACATGAATGAGCATCGGTCAAAACAGTGAGGCGACACACGTCAGCTAAAACCACAATATCACTCTATATTTCACCTGCTTGGCAGTAAAGTTAGCTGACCAGACGGAAGTCTCTCCATGAATCACTGCTGATCGTAGTGTTGGCTTGGTTTAATCGGAGACGATAATGTTTCTCTCTGCAGAGCCCCGTCACTTCACAAGACACGGGAAACCTCTGTTGGTCTGGAGGAGCTGCAGCAGTTATTTCAGCACAAACGTCCACTGTTCATTCACTAGATATTCTCAGAGCTGAACTAACTCTTCTGCAGTGTGGAGTGTGCGCGCATGTACATTACACAGTGTACAACTACTGTGTTTATTTACAAATGATGATATACAAGTTGTAATTTAGAGGCACAGATACAGATAGAGATTTACAGATACAAATCACTCCGCATTTATTTGTGCATTGTGTTTTATAAGACACGAGTCATGTGACATTTTACGAGTCACATGCTCACTGTATTTGTGGATTTTAAGTGAAAACAGCACGGTAAAAGAGTCTTAAAAGAATCCAGACAAGTAGGTAGAGATATATTTCCTTTGGAAAATGCTAAGTTGATTTACAAATGATGACATACAAGTTGTAAATTAGAGGCACAGATACAGATACAGAGATTTACATATACAAATCACTCTGCACTTATCTGTGTATTGCGTTTTACGAGTTACATAACCTGACATTTGTTTGTGAATACTCATGCAGCCGAACGGCAGGCTTCTGTCTGCTGTGGCTCAGAACTGCTCTTGGTCAAGGGGGGGGAGAGGGGCACTGTCTGGAGAATACGCACATAAAAAAACACACACACACACAACCCGTTCTCATTCATGAAATACGGCTGCTGCACCACATCCTGCACGCCGTTATCGGCCCCAACATAGGCCCGAAAGGCTGTTTGCTGAAGCCCAGAAATGTCTCGAACACAGCAAGATGAGAAGAAAAGAGAAAATCTAGGCAGAGGGCTGCAGGGTCTGATTGAGAGTCAGAAGTGATGATTGAGAGGGATTATTTTTGTATCAGTCTGTATATTGTGTTTTTAGGAAATTCTTTCATATTGTAATTTTAAAACTTTTTAAAAAGTTTTTAGAAAAGTTGTTAAACTGACTGACTACTGACTGAAACTACATTTGATAGTCACTGTAACACACCTCCCAGCCTATCAGAAAACAGCATTTTCCAACTGCCATGGTATAAACTGTCATTTCCGTAAATAACCCTAAAATCCATCAGATATCAATGATGAAATGGTCCTGAAAAAGCCCAGAAATTAATCACATCAATTTAATTCTGTTGCAAGAAGACAGTTTCTGATATAATCAAAGGTGATTATTCAATCCATGAATACAAGACTGATACTTGCAGAGAGCATTATTCTCAAGTTGCCTCGGAGAGAGTCATCTTCTTAGGAAAGTAATCACAGGGACATGGCCATGCAGATGGGCTACGTGCTTGACATCGCCTGCACAATCAGGTGCACAGCTGTTCATTTTCCCAGCTGTTCCAAGTCAATTTTAAATCTTTCTATATTTTTACATAACGTCAAATCAATCTCAAGACACCTTTCATATAGAGCAGGTCAAGACCTTACTCTATAATCTAGACACCCAACAAGAGATCCAACTGGCCTTGCATTATACATTATGTGATGCATCAGCCTTCACGTCTCCCTATGGATTCCCTGTAATCCTTTGGACTGACTAGTCAACTGGCAATCCAAGCCGTAGAAGTGACTGTGAGTCACGTAACGTTGTCTACTGGATACAGTATACCGTAAAGCCTGGTTGTGAACATTGTGTATGCATTCTGAACACTAGAATGGCACTCGGAGAGCACAGACCTCCGGAGCATTGTAAAACACTTCATTCAAACTGGACAGAAAAAAATAAAACTCACCTAAACCGTCGTCGTTACTCTTTCCAACAATCACCAAGTGTGCTTTGGTTGAACTCAACTGTAATTTCAATGAGTTTAATGTGAAAAAACGTTGAATCTACAGTTGCCCCCCCACACTATAAGACTATGATCTGGATCACAACCAAAATCGAATGGATTGTTCTTTATGCCACACCCCACCCCTCCAAAACATTTCATTCAAATCCATCACGGACCTTTGGAGTAATCCTGCTAACGGATAAACCAACAAACCAACGCTGGTGAAAACATAACCTCCTTCCTAGGCCTTCGGCCTTGGCGGAGGTAAAAAGTCATGAAGTCTTTTGCCTTGCCATGGCAACAGTTGAAGGTGGCTTAGGTGACTGTATCTGCTCACATGGACTATACAACCTTTACTGTTAAGCGACATAGATCATGCTGAAATAGGTATGATCAAAAAAGTAGATTGATGAAGTTGAGGTGATACTATACCCTGACTTTTAGGTCATGTTATGCTAAAAATGAACTCATTCATTTAAATACTTTTCACTAGCCATCACTTCGACTACATTTGAAGTCCATATAGAGTTTGTAGCTGTTCCAAAAGTTCCAATGTGGGAATAACTGAACACACATTGAAAGAGCCATTCCTCGAAGGCATTCAGTTTGTTGACCTTATTGTAGATACATAAAGTGACAAAAGTGTGAAGAATAACAAAAGAGACCTTGAGAGAATTCAAATCCTGCTTTCCTTCTCTCCTCTCCACACACCTGGCCAATTTGGAGAGTTACAGATATTGGCGGACACAGCCCCCCACATTATACATCGCTTTCCATAATATTTATCTGGAATTATCATTTTCTCTTGTTAAAGGGACTGTTTGTAACTTCTTACACGTATAAATCATTGCGGGTCGGTGTCCAATGCGCGCTCGCATGTGGCTACGCTGTTCAGACTCAGACTCCAACACAAACTACATGGAAGAACCAAAACCACAAAGTTGTATCTAGTGAAGCCCGTCTGTTAAACAGTGTTGGTCGCGGTTGGAGGACGCGGAGGAGACCATAGCTTTGGTCTTCAGGGACGGAGTCTCTGCTGTACTCTGCTCCTCTGCTCCTCTGCCTTCACTCACACATCGCGCTCGTTCTCACTCACTGTCTCGCTCCACCTCTCACGTGCATGCGCGCACACTCCACACTGCAGAAGAGTTAGTTTAGCTCTGAGAATATCTAGTGAATGTTCAGTGGACGTTTGTGCAGAAATAACTGCTGCAGCTCCTCCAGACCAACAGAGGTTTCCCGTGTCTTGTGAAGTGACGGGGCTCCTCAGAGAGAAACGTTATCGTCTCCGACCAAAACTCCGGTGTCTCCCCTGTTCCCTCCGGCTGCGGTCGGGAGGCTGAAGCAGGAAAAGCCAACACTAGGATCAGCATTGATTCATGGAGAGACCTTGGTCTGGTCAGCTAACATTACTGCCAAGCAGCTGAAATATAGAGTGATGTTGTGCTTTTAGCTGACGTGTGTCTCCTCACTGTTTTGAGTGATGCTCATTCATGTCTATGTAGAGTGAGCGCGAGCAACAGGACGCTGAATTTCGTTGACTTAACGGCCACAGGTGTTAACAAGCAATTTCTGATTCTTACAAACAGTCCCTTTAAGCCTTTTTCACATTTTGTTGTTTTCTTGTCTTTTGCCAATTTACTGCATCAATTCATTCTCAAGTTGTTCACTTTTGTCACTTGACATTGTTTGATCTTTGTATGATTCTTTTCTCTATTTACCACCATCCACATTGTAAACTGTGTTTACCTCAACATGTGTAGTTTTCTGATCAATTTACTGTTTCTTATCCTGATTTGTTTTCATTCCAAACAGGGAGGCTGGTTATTTCTTTTGCCCAGACTTTCCCTCCAAATGGTATTCTTTACACCATTTCTGGAGCGATCTTTTCACCTTCTCTGACACACGACTATCAAGCTCTTCAAACCAGCTCTTCAAAATAGCCACATGTAAAAGCCACAGTTTCACTGGACAAGGTGACAGTCCTTCAGGGCCAGATTAAGATGTAGCGTCTACATGTCGATAAAGTTGAAAGCCACTTTGACTTTGTTGAGCTTGTCAAATGACCAGTGACGGTCCCCTCTCGCTTTGTTCCTCTTGGCAGGGACTAACAAAAGAAAATAATCAGAACAGACAAATTCACCCGAGCTCTCTTTTTTTAGGCTGCATGGGGATCAGCAGGGGGCTAGCGCTTGTTGACAGCCAAAACAAGCGTAATATGGCTCTGAATACATAATGCCATTACCCGACAGGGATCAAATCTGTGACATTCTAACGAGTTCCATCTGAAGGAAGGGTTTCCATTCCTTCAACTGGGTTATCTGTGTGTGTGTGTGTGTGCACTTGTGTGTGTTTCGTCACCTCATGACATGCTGACGAACCCCTACCTATACACAGGCGACATGCACGCCCCGGCACAACACACACACACTCCCACATACACACATATACATCTGCCGGTCCATCCCCCTTTGAGCGAGAGTTGGGAGACGGAGCGACCTCCTGCCCCCATCTGACACCAACCCACCCATCCCTCCGAATCCCCCGTCCCCCCCCCCACACACACACACATACAAACCTCGCCTTGAAGCCAGTGTTCACACCCAAGTCTTCACATGGCGCTTGGCAGGGGGGGCCTGCCACCAGCAGGATGTAATGCAAAAAAATGGCACACCTCGATTTCTTCCCCTCCCCATCCACCTACTCACCTCTTTCGTGACCCTTTTGCATATATTTGCAGTGTAGTGTAATGGAACTGGCCTTTTTAGATTTGAAGGGCATACAGCTTGTGGCTCCAAGTTTTCACAAGAGTTGCATATGCCCATGTCAGCAGACTACTTTCACTTCATTCTGAGAGCACTGTGAAGAATGACGAGCAGAAACGTGCATCTGAATAGATCAACTGACCTTGTTTTTTTTCGCTAAAATGATGACGTAACCTGGATGTGGGTAGAATATCACTGAGCCACTGATATTAGTTCCAGGGACTAAGGAGCCACAGGAACCAATCAACTCCCTGTTAGCGTTTCCACAGCATCTAACAAACCATTAAAATGAGGCACATTACTTTGATAATGGATTAAAAAATGGCAGCCATATTTGAGGCCCAGTTGTAACTAATAAGGAAACAACAGTTATGTTGTTCATCTGTTCTTCGTTTTACTGTGGTGCATTACTGCTGTACAACTGTAGAATCAGCGTTTTTTCACATTATACTCGGTGAAATTACAGTTGAGTTGGACCAAAGCAAACTTGGTGATTGTTGGAAAGAGTAACGACGATGGTTTAGGTGAGTTTTACATTGTTTCTGTCCAGTCTGAATGAAGTGTTTTACGATGCTCCGCTACGTTCAGTCGATCTCAATATAAACAAAAATACAGGCGGATGATGGTGTAAGCTGAACGGAGAGGGCGGGGCGGAGTTCTGCGCTCTCCGAGTGCCATTCTAGTTCTGATTTGTATACACTACACTACATTGTCCCTCACCGCCCCGGTCATGTCCGTGCTACGCTGACCGGTCACAATCGCACCATGACTGTGCACCCCTACTTGCAACCGAATAGATTTGTCCCGCCCTGGTTGTTAGCGACCGCGGTTCACAATGAAATCGACCCTGGTTTCAACCCTGGTCTGTTTCACCTCTCGATCTAGGTCACAAAACTGAGTCGGTCAACATGTGGTTAACCCTTTCAGACACTCAATCGACGCTGGTTCAACCCTGGTCGAGACCTCGGTGTGAAAGGGGGTATCTCTGACACCACCCATAGGTTTCTGAAGAGCCGTTGTGAAGCTCAAAGTGGGCAGCTCCGGCTGTAGCCATAAGCCAGCAGTGACGACACAGCCTTACTCCCAGCTGATCCAAAAAGGTGGAGCTGAGGCGGTGCCCGGGCAACGCAGCAGAGCAGACAGCTAACAGGTAACGACACCCACCTGTCAGTCAAAGAGGCCACGCCCTTACATTTGCCAAACTTTTAGCCTTAATATAATTCAAAAAGGTGAGTTACATACAAATTCACCCCCCATACAGTTGGCTATGGAGACCAAAACCACCAGTACCAGGCTGTAAACATGTTTATTTCTGCTGTAAAGTTGGGCATGGGTGTCTGTGGGGATTGACTCGCTGTTGGAGCCAGCCTAGGCCATCTGAGGAACTGTAGTTCTTGGCACTTCTGTATAAGCTTCATTTTTTCAGCACCAGAGGTTGCCGATTGGTAGTTAAACAAAAATCTGGAATATATATATATATATATATATATAACTATTTTAATAAAGTCATGGGGTACTTCTGCATGCTCTAAAATTGAAGACCATTCTCTTGATTACAGGTGAGTGAAAGGGGCTAATAAGACGTATGCATATTTACACACACACACACACA
>CAKAOI010051600.1:0-24382 GCA_916701655.1 Sebastiscus albofasciatus
GAAGGTAAATAAACAGGCTTTCCAACTATGTAAAATACAATGCTAATTAGCATTGCAATAGTAGAGAAATAATCCACCAAACACAAGTTTCCGAACTTTTTTTCCCCAGTATATATATATATATATGTATATATGTACATATATACAGTATATGTATATATGTGTATATATATGTAAATATATATGTATAAATATATGTGTATATATGTATATATGTATGTATATATGTATATGTATGTATATGTATATATGTGTATATATATGTGTGTATATATATATATATATATTTCAAAACAATAACTTAAAATCTCTAAACAATCAGATTGTTGTCCACAACAGATTTGAATTTCTCATTCAAAGCAAATTGCATGTGTTTTTGCTCATGTGCAAAAGAGTTCAATAACCACTTGCACATCAAAACTGATGAGTTGATTCTCAGTGAAATTGTCGTCCTCGTCACAACTTTTAAACCTTTCATCGTTTGAACCATCACATGCAAAATGATCCATCAAAATCTATTAGACGTACATGTATATTCCATAATGACAAGGAGGAACAATTTGTTGTTTTTTACTGAACTACCACAGCTTTTTTCATTGTGGCTTGAATTAAGTGCTGATATAGCCTACAGATGTTAGATAAGCTGTTCTGAAAGTTGTTTTTTGTTTTTTTAAAGGGATGTGGTTTCCTGACTGCAACTGAAGTAGCACTTATTGTGGTTCAATAAAGAAGACATTGCTCATGAGTCATAAACTGCCTTATGAGGGAAGAAAAGTTTCAGTGCAAGCTTATTAAATACAACATCCGCTTTCTTAACAGAAAAAACAGCAGTATGATCAACATTTCATCAGAGAATGAAAAAGTGAAAGTAGATTTTGGAACAATAGCACACTGCATATAGCACGTTGCATATAATGAAAACCTATTCAGCTGAATTAGACCCACAGGTCCCTTGATCTCAAGCTATGTGGATGAAAATGGGTTCTATGGGAGTCGAGTCTCCCCTTTACAGACACGCCCACTTTATGATAATTACGTGCAGTTTGGGGCAAAAACCATGCTGTTTTTTACATGCAGTATAAATGTGTTATTTTTGCCTATTCTATAAATGGTATATTTGAATATTTCTGCAGACTGGGGTCCCTAAACAGTCTTAGAATTGCATAAATTAAATATCACTGTAAAGCTATTGATTCAATGACCCCAATTGTATTCATGTGTGATGATGTTAATCCCCATAGCAGCCATTTAGTATAATGAGGTAATTTTTTTAAACTTAACTGTATAAAATAACCTGTTTTGACCTCTAGGGCAATCCTCCAGCCTCATGAAACTTCACAACTTCACAACCACTAACTACAGACCTAGGGCATTCAGAGGATGGATGATGCATGGTGCTTTCCTAGTTGACAATAAGGTATGTGGAGGTGTATATATATGTAAGGGGGTTTCTGAGCAGTTTCCAGAAAAGAAGTGCTCACCATCCAATTGCCGGGACATGCAATTCTTGCAGAAATCTTCAAATGTTAAAAGTTTTTGATACCAGCATGGCTTTTTCTATGGTGTTCCTCGAGGTCTTGGTGACTTCATGTGGTATTTTGGAGGGATTTCTGATCATTTTTTTTAATCAATTCTCGAGTGGTAAAAAATGGTTAAATTTGGCACCAAATCTGTGTAACAAATGGTGTCAACCCCAAAATTGCTGCAACAACGTCTGAGACATAATAGAGCATGGAAATGGCCATCATATACTCCTGTCATAATGTTCCAACCCCTCCATTTTAATTCACTTCACAGCTCTTTTCCTTCCAAACCAGGACATCCACTCCATTCGCCCCGTTTTTACGTTGACTCGTCAACTCGAGCATTACATTAAGTCGTCACTTGAAGTAAATCAGGTGCTCTTCAGGGATTCGGTCCAAATGCTCACTATGAGGCTTCTCTAAAGTGCTGCTGGCTTCTGACCTAACTAAAGACTGTGAGCTGAATGATGTTTCTGCTTGATCTCCCTGTCACTTCTTGTAACTTAGACATTTCTTTTAGGTTCATAATTGCAAGTGTTGCGCATTGAAAAGTGAACATGCGAGTGATGCATTTTGTGGAACAAACCCAAGAGTCTCGTTACATTTTCACAGTGACCCACTTATGTTGAAATACCTTTTAGCACGTCATAGGATGTGGTGTTATGGTTTGACCGTGACAGTTGACAGTTTGAAGTGAAGGTGCTCTCACAAAAACTGAAGCCACAATTTTACAGTTTTAACAAACATGATGCAAACTGAGATCTAGTTTAGTGTCACTAGAGTGGGAGGCCTAGATCATCATGAAACAAACAATATCCTCCCATGCAAACTTCAACTAATGCAATTTTTGTAGACTTAGCAGCTGTAATAAAAAAAAATTAAAAATAAAAACAGTTTGACCCACATTTAAAGTATATACTTCATCTTTATTTCTCATTTATGACTAGAACAACTGTGCTGAGCTGCATCTAAAATTAATCTTCAGGTTCCCAGCTTTCAGATGACATACACCACTTCTATGTTGACCTGCTATCTCTCCCTAAAAAAAGGACAAAAACGTGTCTATGGCGGGTCTCTTTTAAAGGTCCCATATTGTACTCATTTTCAGGTTCATACTTGTATTTTGTGTTTCTACTAGAACATGTTTACAAGCTGTAATGTTAAAAAAAACAACTTTATTTTCCTCATACTGTCAGCCTGAATATGCCTGTATTTGCCCTCTGTCTGAAATGGTCCGTTTTACATTTTGACAGAATTGCAACAGAATTGCAACAGAATTGTGTTGCTAGGCAACAGCTTGGGTCCATGTGTACTTCCTGTCAGCTGATGTCATTAACATACACTGCAACCAGGAATAAACTGGGACACATTTAGAATGTTTACGTTTAAAATGATGTCAAGGGTCTAAATATTGTATATTCGTGACATCAGGAGTGGGCAGAAATCCTGACAGCTTGTTTCAAATGTAGAGTTTCTGAATACAGGCTGTGTGTATTTCCCTGTGGATTGAGTGTTTCGATACTTTCACAGTATTTATATAGCACTTAAGCCTGCTTTATAATAAAAAAAAACATGAAATTCTCACTTTTTTATAATATGGGACCTTTAAGGGTTAAGCATCCAAGCACTTCTTACTTTCCACACACCTGCGGTCCAGGACGCAGCTTTAACACCTGACAGCAAACAGCTTTCACTGTTAAAATGCTCGGAAAGTTTGATGTGTTGATATAAGTTTAAACCGGTGAAACTGGATAAACTATGAAGCCATGTCTTCTAAGGGGATTTAAATATAACTCCACGAACACAAATACTTCATATGCAGCCAATGCAAGGCACTCGGCCCGGGTTGCACCAGAGGGATGACGCGCAGGTCCAAAAGGAGTGGCTGCGAGCCGCCGAGCTGCAGAACAATTCACACAGGAACACGTCTGGGTCACACAGTCGACTTGACGGTGCAGGATTTATATAGATATATAGATATATTTTGAACGGAAACACCAACAGTAAGAATCTCTCTTCTCTTTGTCTTTTTGTCTAAAACGAAATGTTGGGACTGTTTAACATGTCGCAGTGAAATACTGGTTTTATCTTCTTCTTCTTTTTAATATTCTTGACAAACTGGCTAACATGGAAGAAAGTAAAGGGCTTAACCTAACACAGCTTTAAAATTGTTTTTTTTTTCAGTAAAGAGTTTGATTAAAGGGCTGAGGTTGCATATATGGAAAGGCAGAACAAGTTTGACACTCAATCAGCCATCTTGCCTAAATAATTAATAAAAGTACCCCTTGCTATGTTTCATGCATGGGCTAAACGTTTATTCATAGACATAATTAATGACTTCAGATTGGTGAACAAACACCCAAGTAGACAGGAAACAGGCAGTGGCAACTGCAGTTGTGCACAAAGCCTGTCTCCTAAAATATGTTTGGAACGAAATGATAAGGACAAAACCTGTTTATGAGTAGCCTACATCACGCAGCAGCTACTCCCTTTCACTGTCTTATTAACTCATGTGGGAGACAAACATACTCTATTAGATGTTTGATGCGGTAACAGAGCAGAACAGAGATCCATAGACAGTCCAGTTCATGAAAGAGATGTGCTTGTAGGTAAACTGATCTGACACCCAGAGCAAAAAATACAAACAACAATGAAATGATAGATAGATAGATAGATAGATAGATAGATAGATAGATAGATAGATAGATACTGCTCCCAGTAGACCACTTACACTTACACACCAAAAACTGACAATAACCTGATATTTTCAGGTGGAATTTCATTTCATTCTCACTGTGCAATACCATTTTGCACTTGTGCAATAGTCTGTTTATTGTCAGTACTGTATATAATGCTCCTATTTGTATACTTCCTCCTATTCAAATGGTTCATATTTTGTTACACTTTGTTTAGCTCTTGTTTTTACTGTGTTAGCTGATGCATCTTATGTTATCTTAGATAGATAGATCACACCTATATACATACTTAGTGAGACTTAAAGCTTCTATTCAGCTTCAATCCATGAATATCATTGAATTATCTCATGTGATCATAAACAGATAATAGATTTTACGTAATGTAAACAAAAATACTCTATATATAACATTATAGAAATGTTTGAATAGCTTTACAAAAATATCTGACATGCTTGAGAATACTTGTACAGTATTTCTGCATATACTTCTTTAAAATGCATGTTGAACAATTACCTCCAGTGGCCTCAATTATGTGATTTTGTAATATTTGTGGAGAATAATGATGCTTTTGCATGATTATATTATATTGGGGCTGTTTTTATAATGTATTTTCTTTTTTGCATAGACTATGTGCTCTCTGGTCACGTGGCACGGTAATCATACAAACTTCATGGTGAGATTAAATCTTATTTTGCATGAGAGCAGACAGAGTGTGCAGACGTGAAAATATCAATGGCACCACAACAGTTCAAGGTGACTGGTTGAGTTAGAATTTCTGTGGAAATTCAGTGGAAACAATGAAATTGGGCCCAGAGTTTAGCAGTCTGGAGTCGTTTTGTTGATTCGTGAGCATAGAAATAAAAAGTAGAGTAGAAATAATCGATTTCTATGTACATGAGCTTCAAGTTTTCAGAATTGTGTGCATAGTTCCATTTTTGTGTTTATGCAATGGAGAAAAACTGTGACACAGCATTTATTTCTGTAAATGTCGCCACAGACACCCAGTTTATAATACTGCAAATATATAAATATTAGGGCTGTCAATCAATTAAAATATTGAATCACATGATTGTCAATAGTTAATCGTGATTAATCGCAAATTAAGCACACATTCTTTATCTGTTCAAAATGTACCTTAAAGGGAGATTTGTTGAGTATTTAATACTCTTATCAAAATGGGAGTGGGCAAATATGCTGCTTTATGCAAATATATGTATATATTTATTATTGGAAATCAATTAACAACACAAAACAATGACAAATATTGTCCAGAAACCCTCTCAGGTACTGCATTTAGCATAAAAAATATGCTCAAATCATAACATGGTAAACTCAAGCCCAACAGGCAACAACAGCTGTCAGTGTGTCAGTGTGCTGACTTGATTAAATGACTTGCCCGAAAGTGCATGTGATTATCATAAAGTGGGAATGTCTGAAAAGGGGCCCTTACTTTGAAGTTTTAGCCAGGTAACAATGGGAGCATCTTGGTGTTGGGCTTTACATTACCATTAGTGACATCTCCCTCTGTCACCACTGGGCTGTTATCCTCAGCGAGGCGGCGTCTACAGAGCAGCAGTTGTTTACTCAAGCTGGACAGGCTCGGTACATACCAAACAGGAAGCGTAGTGAAACGAGGAGAGAGATGAGGAAGTCAGAGAGAATATACTCGTCTAAATAGAAATAACTTTTCAGAGTGTAATAGATGAATAGATTACTGCTTCCCTCTTCTGTGGCGGTGTGAAACGGACTCAAGAGCAAGTCAAAAAAATAATATAAAAACATAATTCAAAGAGATAAACACCCCCAGCATAAAATCCGCTGTCCTTCCTGTATTTGTCAGTTTAAACTATGCTGTTTTTAGCCTAAATTATGACTTAAGCTTCTTCATATGTGTGTGATATCATCATACAATCACCACAGAGAGCTGTGATCACGAGTTGATCTCTGAAGCCTGTACTACGAAGCAGGATTTGGCGTTATCTAGGTAACTTCAGGGTTAACTCTGGGTTTTCGGTACTGCGAAGCTGGTTTACTTCTTATCGTGGTAACTTATGCTGAACGGCTAACCTGCTCCGGAGCAGGTTATGTTCCAGATAAGAGATCAACTCCTATGAAAGCACCTCCTACTGACCAATCAGAGCTCTGTGTGGTGATTATATAATAATATTACACACATGTGAAGAAGTTTAAGTCATAATTCAGGCTAAAATTAACAGTTTAAACTGACAAATACAGGAAAGACAGCGGACTTTATGCTGGGGGTGTTTACCTCTTTGAATTATGTTTTTATATTTATTTATTTTTACTTGCTCTTGAGTCCGTTTCACACCGTCAGAGAGGAGGGAAGCAGGTGATATTTAAATACTCATAGACGCAGCATCATTTCCGCAATATAAAATGATGAGAAATCTGTTCATCTGTTACACTCTGAAAACTTATTTTTTTATTTAGACAAGTATATCTGACTTTTGAGTGTTCCGTTAAATTAATAAGTCTGTTAATTTGCGCATTCACACATCTGGAGTTTTTTCCTTTTCCAGCTGTTCTTTCTGCATTTAGCAGCTTCAACTGTGTTACTTTTAGCCTGGATTAAGTGTTTAACTTCTTCGTATTAGTCTAATATAGTTTACTCTTCCTTTGTTAAATGTGCCGCTCTGCCTGTCTGTCTGTAGTCAGTATTCTTGTTCATGTCTGTGATTGGTCAGATGCTGCAAACACCTCCTCGTTCATGTGAACGCGCTCATATCCAGACAGAGAAACCCTGGGTTGATTTACCGAGTTGATAACCAGCTTCGTAGTACAGTTTAGCGAGATCTCGTTTGTTAGGTTAAAGGGACTATTTGTAACTTTCAGAAATGCTTCTTAACAGCGACACCTGTGGCCGTGAAATCAACAAAAGTCAGCGTCGAGCTCGCGCTTGCTCGCTCTAAATATACCTGAACGAGCATCGCTCAAAACAGTGAGGCGACACACGTCAGCTAAAACCACAATATCACTCTATATTTCAGCTGCTTGGCAGTAATGTTAGCTGACCAGACGAAGGTCTCTCCATGAACATGATTTAGATCTGATCTTAGTGTTGGCTTTTCCTGCCTCAGCGCAGGCTGATGCAGCAGGGCTCTGCAGCATGTCTCCCTGCTCTCTCCGCCCGCAGCCAGAGAGAGCAGGGAGACACCGGCACCTGGTCGATAACGAGACGTTACTAGCTGAGGAGCTGCGTCACTTCACAAGACACAGGAAACCTCTGTTGGTATGGAGGAGCTGCAGCATTTATTTCTGCCCAAACGTCCACTGTACATTCACTAGATATTCTCAAAGCTAAACTAACTCTTCTGCAGTGTGGAGTGAGCGCGCGTTCACGTCTAGAGGTGGAGCGAGCTGAGCGAGAACGCGTGCGCTGTCTGAGTGAAGGCAGGCAGGCAGAGTAGGAGAGGCAGCGGCCACACGCGAACGCGCATATGCAAGCGCGCATGTGTGGCGACCTGCTACATTTATACGATTAAAAAGTTACAAATAGTCCCTTTAAGTGAAGCCAGATAACGAGAACATACCCTGGGTATGTTGAACTTGCTTCATAGTACAGGCCTCTGGACAGGCTTGGTACATAATAAAACACGAAGCAGGGTGAGACAGATGAGGATGTCAGAGAGAGATGCCTATCAGAGCCAGATAATCGTTTCCTATACTTGCTCTGAGATGAATAGATGGAACTTGGGCCGATGCATTTTTAGACTGTGGCTGTAAATGAAAAATTACTGATATATTAGGTTTTATTTATACTGTTATTTGGTATAAAAGTGAGTTTTATTCGTAGATATGGGATAGAGCTACACGTTTTAGAAAAAATGTCTAATTAGGATTATTTTCACTGATATTGCAATTGTGATGATTTGCGATATTAGAGGGAATGATCATTTTTAAATCATTATTCTCATTTTCATTGAAAAACATAACAATTAGGGCTGCCAATTGATTAAAATATTTAATCGCGATTAATCACACATTATTTATCTGTTCAAAATGTACCTTAAAGGGAGATTTGTCAAGTATTTAATACTCTTATCAACATGGGAGTGGGTAAATATGCTTGCTTTATACAAATGTATGTATATATTTATTATTGGAAATCAATTAACAACACAAAACAATAACAAATATTGTCCAGAAACCCTCACAGGTACTGCATTTAGCATAAAAAATCTGCTCAAATCATAACATGGCAAACGGCAGCCCAACAGGCAACAACAGCTGTCAGTGTGTCAGTGTGCTGACTTGACTATGACTTGCCCCAAACTGCATGTGATTATCATAAAGTGGGCATGTCTGTAAAGGGGAGACTTGTGGGTACCCATAGAACCCATTTACCTTCACATATCTTGAGGTCAGAAGTCAAGGGACCCCTTTGAAAATGGCCATGCCAGTTTTTCCTAGCCAAAATTTAGCGCAGGTTTGGAGCATTATTTAGCCTCCTTCACGCCAAGCTAGTATGACGTAGTATGATGGATTCCTTAGGTTTTCTAATTTCATATGATGCTAGTATCTTCACTCTAGCTTCAAAACTGAGCCCGTTACAACCTAAATCAAGTTGCATTAATACGTTAAAGAAATTATTGGCATTAAAACAAATTTGCGTTAATTTCTTATCACGTTAACTTTGACAGCTCTAATAAATATTGCAGTACTTTCATCAGTGGGCCATAGGCCCAGTCACCATTGTGTTACCTCATTTGACATAAATGAAAATCTTCGATATTGCCACTTTAACACAAACTATAACAGGAACTGAGCAACAACTCAAAAAATCAGCAACTAACTTCACAACAGTTGCAGCAACACAACAATCACATAACACATCCCATAATAACAGCAAGAAGTATGTATTTCTTTTGTGAAGTTAAAAAATGGTAATTTTCATGAAACGGGGATGAGAAAGTGAGGTTTCAGCTCTATTGAAATTTTGGAGGCCTAACTTTTGGTGTAATTTTGATTTTCTTCATGACAATTGCTGACAAGGCCAAACAGCAAAGTGAAACAGCAAAGCCGTGAGACTGCTAGGCATCAGACAGAGCTCCTAAAACAAGTCCACTCACCAGGCCGATTCTTCAAGAACAGCATTATGGCAACGCTCACCGTGGACTCACGCCCTGAAATCACCAGACTCCAAAGTGCACCTGCCTTGTCAAAAAATTTTAATAACCGCAGCACGTACTTGTCACATCGGTATGGGAAAGCACTGAGCTGTTGTTCAGTGATAACGTGGGAACAAGGTCAAAATCAGGAAGCTGTTGATATGCTTGAGGTTAAAGTGGTCCAGGTGTCACCACAGTGTGTTGATCAGACATATTCCTCTTTCAGTCAAATGTATGGCATATTTTAGCTGTTAGGAAAAATGTCCCCAGTCTTAATATTCTGATAGTAACACTGCCTTTATGGCCTCATGGAGGTACTACTGAGTCTTCAACCTGAGATTATATATATTTCAAATTATCTTGAAGATATCAAACACTCAATTGGAAGCATGAAATGTGACACAAAAATAACGCTCTGTTGAATATGCATTAATCACCTACAAACCTAAAAGTTCCTCACAGTAACTTTATATTAAAATTTAAGACATCAAAAAATCAAATTTTATAGTTTAGTGATGTTTAAGGTGTAATACAATAGATCCAGCTAACTCCAAATGAGCCTGTAGCCTCAGCAGGTTTAAGGACTTGTTGCTCTGAAAACAGCTCAGGGTTCCTGTCAAATTGTCAACAATCATAACAAAGTCAGTTATTCAGATGTGAAATACAGCACTTGTGTCTTTCCCGTGCCCGGCTTTGTTTTCCTTATCCTGTGAGGCCTACATGTACCATTTTGACATTTCTTTTAATCTTCATTCTAGATGCGTGCCAGCTATAAGAAGTGTCTTGGACTGCTGTTGGTCAGTGGACTACTACTAGCCCTGTTTCATGCTTGGAGGCCTGGGACCAGCTCAGTAGTTGACATACGGCCAAGACAGGGGGATCTAATGAAGAAACTCTTTGAGGCGAAAATTCAAGACACCATCAGTGGCTATCATGACATTGCCTACCATATAAAGGAGGATGTGGCATGGTGTGTTATTAGCCAGTATCTCTAAATTCTGCTCTGAATTCTCATTTTTATCCTTAACAACTCACTCAATGCCATTTTTTTCTGACAGTCGTTTGGCTCACAATACGTGTATGTGTCTGGCTGATGAGGAGACCTTTCGCCTGCCGTTCTCCAACCAGCTGTTCCCACGCGTATGGGCCCACAGCATTGATCTCGCCTTCTTAAAGTTCCATCCAGACCCCGAGGGCGTGAAGCGTCACAGAGCTCAGGAGTACAGCAACTTTCAGAAGAGGTAAAGACCAATTGATGGCGATCAGTGACCACACCTTGGTGTACTCATGTAACTGTCAGCATTACTATATGATAAGAGATGATAAGAGATGATAACAAAATGATATCTACTTGGCCCGTTGAACCACAAGGTTTAGTCATGAATAAAGCTGTCAGGAACCTCTGAGTCATGCTGTAACGTATCATCTGACAGCAAACCTACCACACAGTTAACAGTTTAAATCGTGGACTCTTATAAGTCCCTGGGCACAGTGTTTGACTCTCATCTCAAGTTCGATGTAAACACTGAGTCAATTGTTAAACGAAGCCAACAGAGAATCCATTTGCTGCAGAAAATCAACTCCTTTGGTGTGTGTAGATCTATCCTGTGTACTGTCTACTTGTCATATATTGAGAGCCTTTCAACTTTTTCATTTATTTGCTGGTTTAACGGTTTGTCTATGAAGGACAGGAATTGCCTAAATAACATTGTGAAAGTCTGCTCCAAAATCATCGGAGCCCAGCAGAGCGACTTAAACTCTCTCTGGGAGAAACGTGTTCTCCAGAAGGCCAAAAATATTAGTAATCACGACCACATCCTGTCCAGTGAGTTTACACTACTGACTTCAAAGGTTTGTCTTTCTCACAGAAAGATAAACCGCTACTCCAAGTCATTCATTCCTTCCGCCATTAAACTGCTGAACGCAGAGTAACTATCTTGAATGAACGACAACAAAAATGTTTTATTTACTTTGAATGTACAGTTATTTTGCACTAACCACACAATGGTTGTCCGTGTTTGCATTAGGTACATTCTTGGAATGTAATTTGCAATGTGCAAATACTCTTGGCACTTTATTCTATTCTATTCTATTCTATTTTTGTTATTTATTTTTTTATTTATTTTTATTTTTATTCCTTTATTCCTTTATGCTTTTATCTTGTCTTGTTTTTATTCTTGTATTTATTGTTTTTATTGAGAATATTTTTAATCTTGTACTTTTATTGATCTGCACCTCCCCATATGTCACCTACTGTGTTCCCTCTGTCATTGACGATTGTGCAGTATGAATGTGTGTATATGTCTCGGTGGACTGCAGAAACTGAATTGCCCTTCGGTTGATAAATAAAGCTCTCTGTATCTGTATCTGTATCCCAGTACACTGAGATTGCAGTCTATTTAAAGGACTCGCTCACATTGTGGCTGTACACTGACATGCTTTGCTGTCGTTACTGTCCTTCATTCAGGTCTCCACCTACTTTAGCTCAGTTTCCTGCACCTTTGGTGGTCTATATTTAAATGTGTGAATTCACAGTGAAGGGCTATTTGCAGTGCTCTTTGCATGGTAGTTATCAAGTGAATACAGTGCATGCACTTAATATGCATGCTTTTTTTGTTTGTTTTTTAAAGGTCTTATTAATAACATTTTTGAAATTATTTCCTGCTTTTCCTAAAAAATATTATGATTGTGAATGATTGATTATTCATTTTAAAGATTTTGACGGGTCCAAAATGAATGTTTTGTTTATCTCTGTGGAAGTTGTCTGATGTTTGGTTCCCACGTCTAACAAGGCTTGTGAGCCAACAGTATAGCAACGTTGGTATCACATGGTATCTCTGTGTCATCAGCAATTGCGAAGGTGTGGAAAAAAAACTAGCTGAGTTAGACGTTAGGTGCCTGGCAACGACTTGTTGTGAAGTGAATGCAATGGAACAGGGGAGGGAGATTGTGACATCTTGAGGTTGACAGTTTGTCGCCAACGGAAATGCATAACAGAGCTAATCAGCTTTTTACTTATGGTGACCAATGGTGCAGTCAGACCAGATTTTTCAGGCGAAATTTACTCAGCTTTAACATGATTAGTAGCCTGATAATAGCATTACCCTTTTGGACGTTATACAGCTTCTTATTAGACACTTGGTTGTCAATCGCCTGCCATTGTCCTTGTTCTCACCACAGCCAAACAGCATCCAGGCTGGCTGTTGCAGCTGTTGCTCTATCTGGGATAAAAATCAGTTGTGCTGTAGCCTGAGGAATCTGCATGGTCGCATGTAAACCTACTGCATGTCTCTGGAGATTGCCAATATTAGAAGAGCTACTAATTGTTTTCATTATTGATGTTTTCCAATGAATCATTTAATCTGTAAAATTTCAGAAAATAGTGAAAATTGCCACAATTTCCCAGAACCCAAGATGACATCTTCAAAGTGCTTGTTCTGTCTGAGCAGCAGTCCAAAACCTAAAGATATTCATTTTATAATTGTATAAAACAAAGAAAAGAAGGAAATCTTCACATTATATAACTAAGTCATACAGGTCATAGGAAATCTCACAGTAACACTAACTTAAAGGCTACGGGATCAGTTCAACGTATGAGCTTCTTGATACAGATGTTGATGTAATACCTCAAGATGACTAGAACCATCCAGCTAATTCACAATGTGTCTTCTCTGTGTGCAATGTGTGGTCAAACCATATACTGTATAATAAAGATTTCCTCCCCATCTGTACAAAAGGGAAGCCAAAATATCTCAGATACGGGAGCTGCCATCTTCAATCACCCGAGCCAATCATGAGCCGAGCACGGCCGCAGCTTGTTAGTGAGAGCCACCTAGCTGCTACGTTAGCACCACGGTAGCTGTTTGGCTAGAAAGACACAACAACTAACTATAATATCTCTACAACTACATTTATTATCAAATTGACACATGCTCTATTAAACAGACTCGTGACGGTTATAGAAAGTTAAAGTTTCATCTCCTCTCTCATACAATTCCTGAGCCTCCGGCTGTGCATCTACTACTAGCTGAAACCAAACTTATCAGAAAAACTAACATTTGAACATACAGTACACCAGCATGATTAGAACTACCTAAAATGACAGAAACCACCTTTAGGAAAAAATTATTTGACGTGTTCTTTGATTTTTTAATTTGGCCAATGTCTCATCTGCTAACATGGAGGGGGCGGGACTTATGACCTATTTCTGTAGCCAGCCACCAGGGGGCGATCGAGATGTTTTGGCTTCACTTTTAGGGAGCTGTCATGTCGGATATCTATATATAGACAGTTTATGGGTCAAACTAATTAAGTGAACGATTCCTGACATAAATTAGGTTACTCAAAGTAAATAAACAGGACTTATGTCATAGCAATAATTTTCTCTCTAATATGTTCTGTATGTAAAGGTCCTACAATCCTGCAGATGTGCTTATTGTAGCTGAGGCCAACAGTCCTCTTCAGTATCCTACCCAGGGCGTGAAGGTGCGACCCCTCAAAACGATCATCATTCCTGGTAACAGCATATCTGACATGACACTACACATGATATCAAAGCTTAAACATTGTGTCTTCACCTACTTTTGGTGCCTCATTCACCTCCAGTAATAATTGCTTTCTTTCCATAGGTTTGGGTCTTAAAGAAGAAGGAGGATCAAACCATACGGTAATTTATTCATTTTGTGGTTTTCAGTATGGTTTACATACCCACATTTTCTGTCTAAATGTAAAATGTTTTGTTCATTTTTTCCCCAAAACCATGCCATTGGTGTAACAGGTATATCTGACAGCAACACTGGGGACGTTTGACGTTGCCGCTACAGTGGACGGGGTCTCTGTTAAAGGAGAGGGAGAGAAGCACATGATACTGTCTAGTCCTATTCTCTCCGCTCTCAACAGGCAGCTGCAGTTCGTCACCTATACAAACACTGTTTTCCATCCAAGGACAGCAGATACAGGTAACGTTATCATGTGGACACGATCTTGATACTGATAGTAGAACGTCTTGTTTACTTTAGAGTTTCATACTAATGCTCAGAAGTAGTACATAACAATTTGGATCAAGTATTAATGCATTAATAAACATTACGGGTTAAGGAGGTATTTATCAATACAATGTTATTTTAATCTGTGATTAACATTCAGATAGAGCTGGTTAATAAATACCAAAACAAAAAAGGAACAAGGCTGCCAGGCAATTACAGCTTGGCATGACATTTTATATTAAATATAATAGAAATATGCACTGCTTCATGTCTTTGTCACAATTTTGTTCTGCAGTTCAGTTTGCATCTGAAGGCCACCAGTCATTTTTCACCATTAAAGTTGAACATGGAACCGTACCTAAACTTTACAACACTGGATATCAAAGAGGTTTGCGAGCAGTTATGTCATTATTATGTTGTTGTAAGTATTATATTATGTGATGCAAAGTGTTTGTTGTTTACAGTATATGTTTTTTTGTTTCTAATTAGAGTACAATATCAGTGCTCTGGTTACCTTCGCCACCAAGACCTTTCTACGCTATGACAAACTCAAAGACCTCATTGACAGCATACGGCAATATTATCCCACCGCCACCATAGTGATAGCAGATGATAACGAACACCCTCAGCCAGTGACCGGGCCTCACATTGAGCATTACATCATGCCGTTTGGAAAGGTAAAGAAGTCTCATTATGTCTCTATGAAGTATCATGCATTGCGATTATTAACCAGCACAGTTTATAGGTGTTCAATTGATCCCCCTTCATCTGCTATCCACAGGGTTGGTTTGCAGGACGGAACCTGGCAGTGTCTCAAGTGACCACCAAGTATGTGCTCTGGGTGGATGATGATTTCATCTTCACTGCAAACACCAAGGTGGAGAAGATGGTGGACATCTTAGAAAAGACTACTCTGGATCTGGTGAGTTGAATGCCCAGAGACAGTACAGTGTGAGTAGCAGATATCTAGCAGATACCAAGTGCACAACTATTCAGCTCCTTCCCACCCGACCGCACATAAATGAGGGTGAAGAGCGTACATGTGTTCAGATAAAGAATTTCCACACAACTTTGCATAGATAAGCTCTTACCCAGTGGGCTACCTCTGGGTCTGACAGTGAAGCCAATGCCAAAGTAACGTAAACTTGCATTCTCTCTAATAGCCAGCAGGGGGCGACTCCTCTGGTTGCAAAAAGAAGTCTGATTGTATAGAAGTTTATGAGATAATGACCTACTTCTCAGAAAGTAGACATGTGAGTTATAACCTGTTCAACCAGTATGATGAGAACATTATACTTCACGTGGATCATTATCACTTCAATCTCACGCCCACATTTTCGTCAGGATCAGAAACTCACTTTCTGGCATGTTACATGTTGCAGGCCTCACCTGCTACATTAACAATTATTGTTTTTTTTGGGATTAGATACAGAGAATGAGACATACCACATGGATATTTCAAGCATGGAAGGACATGTTGAAAACACTCTCATATTCTGTGATTTTTGAAAAAAAAATATTTCCATTCCATTTGTATTATATAGTGGTATTGTCATCCAGTGTGTGGCAGCTTCCTTCTACTTGCTTTCACTTTAAATGCCTTGTAAATATAGATTTTTAGCGCATTCTTTCAAGTTATTTGGCTTGCTTTACTCATGCTTGTGGTGACTTGTTGTTGTTGAATGGCTTGTGCAGTTAATAAAACAAGTTCCATGTTCCAATACAAATTCAACAAAGGAAATAGCAGGGGGCAACTTCTCTGGTTGCAAAAAGAAGTCTGATAGAAGTTTGAGAAAATGACCCTACTTCTCTCTTGATTTATTACCTCAGTAAACATTGAAAACATGAGTTTATGGTCTCAATCGCTAGTTTCAAGTCTTCTTCAATACAGCATGATGTTCATTTAGTAAATTATGGTCCCATTTAGAGTAAAATAGACAATGAAGCAGGGTATGCTTTAGAGCGTGGCTACCTTGTGATTGACAGATCGCTATCACAGTGTTGTCCGGTCTGGGAGTTGTCTGTGTTTTCGTCTTACAACTTTAACCCTTTCACAGTGTGTTTTCAGTTCATGAAAGTTAGTTATAACCTTTTTGGTCGCCTAAAATGTTTTATTCAGTATTCGGTTGTACTTAGCTCCACCCTCTCCTGTCACTTCTGGTTGCAAAAAAACAAACCAAAATCGCGATGAACTTGAGGCTTCAAAACGGCAGTCCACAAACCAATGGGTGACGTCACGGTGACTACGTCCACTTACAGTCTATGGCTCTAACACAGACTGTATATAAAGATGGACGACATGACAGCTCCCCAAAAATGAAGCCAAAACATCTGGATCGCCCCCTGGTGGCTGGCTGCAGTATAGAAATAAATCCTGCCCCCTCCATGTTAGCAGATGGGACATAGGCCAAACTAAAAAGTCAAAGAACACGTCAAATACATTTTTCCCAAAGTGGTTTCTGTTATTTTAGGAAGTTCTTATCACGCTGATGTTTGTTCAAGAGTTAATTTTTCTGATAAGTTTGTTTTTAGTTAGTTATTTGATGTTATAAAAAGGGGGTGAGACGTCATGACAAGTCACTGACATGGTGACCTCAATACCGCGGCTCCACAGCCCGAACACTACTGCGCAGACTGTCTGTGTGTCTACCTACACACTCTTACTTGATGTGTTTATTATTGTATTGGTTGTCTTAACATTGTTGCTGTCTTAATGACTTCAGGTCGGCGGTGCAGTGAGAGAGGTGACAGGTTACACTGCAACATACCGTCACACCATTTCAGTGGAAGAAGGGGGAGAGGAGGGCGACTGCTTAAACATCAGAAATGGCTACCACCATGTCATTGAGGGATTTCCCGACTGTGTGGTAGCTGATGCCGTTATCAACTTCTTCATGGGAAGGACAGATAAGGTACAGCAGGCGGGCTTTAACCCCCGCCTGGCACGGCACGGTCATCTGGGTGAGTCTGTCTGTAACATTTGCTGTTAAATATTTTAACATAGCCGATTATATTAGCCATTTTCTCTTTGTGGTACAGCTGTGATAACTGTTGAGTTGATTCAGAAACCGTGAGGTAAACATTTGTTTTCTTTTGGCACTTTAGAGTTTTTCATCGACTCTCTGGGCTCCCTCCACATTGGCTCCTGTAGTGACGTCATTGTAAACCACGCGTCAAAGATCATTTTGCCCTGGAGTAAAACAGACTCACAAAAGGCCTACGACAAATTCCGCTACTCATCTTCCAGTGCTGATAATGACATTCACAAGGAAGACTTCTACTTCAAGAACAGGTTCAAGTGCATGACCAGTCACTGAAACTTGGTCTGTCTGGTACAGTTTGTTTTCTACCGTAGCACTTGCTGTTAAACAGATTGTGTGGATAGATTTTGTTCTGTGAACAGATTATGATTATTTGGTATAGACAAAAGTATCCTGTCCTCTTTTCTCTAGCAGATATAAACATCCAGACGCAGGATTACTTTCCACAATATGCACTCAAAGTATCATGTTTTTTATTTGCTTTTTGTGCCTCCACGCCAGCCATGGCTGGAGGAATAATGTTTTCTGCTTGTCCGTACCATTCCCGTGAACGCGATATCTCAGAAACGCCTGGAGGGAATTTTTTCACATTTGGCACAAACGTCCACCTGCACTGAAGAATGAACCAAACCGTAACATTTGGTGCTGAGAAATGAAGCCATCGAAAGTGCCAAAAACTGCAGTTCTTCGAATAGCCGCCTGAGGCAAGCTCCAAAAGTGAGTCAATCCCTATAGACCCCAATGTTAATATGCCCAACTTTACAGCAGTAGTAAACATGTTTACAGCCTGGTACAAAAAAATGATTTTTATATAACTCACTTGAAGTTTGGCATAATGAGGGCATGGCCGCTTTGAGTGACAGGTGGGTGGGATCCACCTCTTTTTGGATTAACTGTGACTTAAGCTGTGTCGTCACTGCCAAGATGGCAACGGCGAGAGCCACCCACTTTGAGCTTCACAACAGCTCTTCAGAAACCTGTGGGTGACTTCACGGAGACTACGTCCATATTTTATGCAGTCTGTGACATGAACTGATTTGATTTTTGTGGTCAAAGGTCAAGGTCAATGTGAGGTCACGTCCGTACTTTTCTCGTGATATCTCCGGAACGCCTTTATCGAATTTCTTCAAATTTGGCGTAAACATCCACTTACACTCAAGGATGTACTGATTAGAATCTGGTGGTCAATGGTCAAGGTTACTGTGACATCAAAAAACATATTTTTCGCCGTAACTCAAGAATTCATATGCTGATTATGACAATTTTACCCAAATGTCTCACAGGTTAAAATTATAAAGTGATGACATTTTGGATAGACATGGATGTTGATTGGTGAAAGCCTACAACTGTGAAGCGGTCATTTTTTTATTTTTTTAAATGCACTGAATTGATTTCTATATATACTGTGCCTTCAAAGAAATGCAATCTTATTTGATTTTGGATACAGCAAAATGCTGTAGAGGTTTGATCAGTGTTCACTAATCTAGCCGAATATGACGTTATCTAGATCAATGGTTCCCACCCAAAGCCCTGCCAAGCAGGCTAAAGTACATAAACCACCTGTTCAATTTATCTATTGAACAGGTGGTTTACGTACTTTAGCCCGTACGTTATGGATTTCCTGAAGTTCTTAGTAATTAACCACAGAGACAACAGTGGGTGGAACATTCGCATAAGTAGTGATCCAGTAATCGTTGATGTTTAGTCTTTTTTTCCAGTACGTTGAAGGTTGCATTTGCACTACTACGACTTGAAGTGTCTCTGTACTGTCAGCCTGTCATAGCTGTAACTGTATTGTTGTGTTGATTTTCCTCCGAAACACAAACATGTGAATATATTTTATATTTTCTTCAGCAAATCATAATTTCTACTAGCTTTCATACCTTCTGTTGGCAATCGCTAATTTAGAGTTAATTTAATGCTGTCGACTGTATCTTGTCTACAACATAAAAGGAAAAACCCACTAATGCCTTATGTATATGTACATATATACATATATATGTACATACATACATACATACATACATACGTACGTACGTACGTATGTATGTATGTACTTATAGGTACTTATTTCCATAAGCAATTCATTAATTACTTTATTTTATTTTTTATATACATAGGGTGTCAAAATTAAATGATGTTATTTATTTAGTTAAACTTATGTGTGTAATTTTCAAAAATCAAAAGGTCATGGTGTTCCAATCATCTGCATCTTCCCATTCTTAAAACATTGCTATATTAGTCCCTCTAGTCTAAAGAAAGCAGCAGCCACATCTGTGAATGAGCAAAAGCTCTTGGTATTGATCCAGCTACTGTAATTTTGAATAAGCTTCTACGTTTGCAGCTTTGTGATATAAAACATTTTGCACTGACAACAGCTCAACATGCCATATTTTATGCCACTCAGGTACAGGCTTTTTGTTAACCAAACTCGGTTTGTTATTCAGGTAACATGTTTTATGTATTTATGACGTACTTTGAATGCAATGTGACAGATTGTGCACTTGGCTATGTAATAATGTGTTTAAGTGGTGTGAGTATGTCTTGCTGCGCAAGTAAACTGAATACAAAGGTGAGTCTTTATCTTTACATTACACTGTTGTACACTGGAGTTATGAACTTCTTATGAGTTTTTACTTAACTCATTGAATAACACACGTGAGGAAATAAAGATTGTCATTCAAGGTTCAAGGATCAGTTAGTCATTCTGCAACACAGAGGTGGAATAATGAAATGCACATGTAGCTTAGTCCATCAATGATACACATGACAAAACAAAAACAGAAGTGTATTCCTGTAATGCATTTGCTTTTTTTTTTTTGAATTTGCATGAGGAGGAATGTAAACAGCAGCAACAAAAACACTGGTGAATTCGCTGGTGTGGCCGGCATCTTAAAGGGGACATAGCATGAAAAACTCTCTTTTTCAGTGCTTGTGCATATACATTTGGATATCTTGAGTGTCTACCAACCCACAAACTGTGAAATAAGACAACCCAGTCAGAGCAGACTGGTCTTTTTCAAGAGGGGGTCTTAAAGAGACGGGCACTAAAACGGAGCGTTTCAGACAAAAGGTGAATACAGCTATATTCAAACAGACAGTATGAGAAAAATAATGTGTTTTTTTTAACATTAAAGCATGTCAACATGTTCTAGTAGAAACCCAAAAATACAAGTATGAACCTTAATATGAGCATGATATGTCCCCTTTAATGCTAAGAATTCGTCATCTACATTGTCCATCAACTTTGACTATTTGAGCACCAAGTATCATTGATGTAAACTCCATCTCGTCTCCTCCCACCGGAGTCCTGCATTGTGTCCTGCGGCCCGCCCATCATGTGCAGCTTGATCTAGGATGCCAGGATGAAGCCAGGTCTCTGTAAAGATGTGGGCACAACAGTCACCGATCTACAGTTACTGGGTTAGCCATGTAGGCCTAATTTTAACTGTATTCTTCGAAGTCAGACTGAAATTGAAATCCAACATGCAAAAAATAGTATTTCAAAGTATCTGCACCTCTCAATTTTTTCAAAATTATAGTTCATGTATCATTTTATCATTCCCCACATTCTCCATTTCCCTGGTATTTATCTTAAAGCTGCAGTGAGGAGAAATGGAGCAAATATGATTAAAAAAAGTAATTTTTATAAAACGGTCACTATGTTTTGACAGTAGTATATGAGACAGGTAATCAGAAAAAAATCATGTGCCCCGGTGTCCTCCGGTGCTCCTGATGGCATCTGCAAGATTTCACAGACCGGAGGAAAACAACCAATCAGAGCCGAGCTGGAGTCTGCCGTCTCTCAGCAGCTGTCAATCCCTCACAAACTCCGACCAAACGATCAAACTAGGCAGCGCTGATCAAATATGATTCAATATTCTTATTCTTGTTACTGTAATGCCTATTTCTCGCCTCAAATGTTAATTACATATTTTAAAACCAAGTCTTATCACCTCTCTTTGCATGTGTGGATGTGGTGTGTGTGCATGCATGCATGCATGCGCATAAAATTCTCAGATGGTTTCATTATAATAACTGTTTGAGGCTCAAAGAAGTCAAAGTATCCAATATTCATTTAAAAAAAAAAAAAATACAGATTTGTAACAGATCTTGTTTTTTTCTTCTCTCCCATTAATCATTTCTCACCCCCTGCAGTGTCTAACCTAGTTAACTAGCTGTATATAAAACAGTTAAAACTAGCTCCACATTGACCAGCCACAACAGTAAAATGCTGCTTGCACATTATTTCATCAGTATTAACAATCTAATAATGTCATATATAATAATAAATATATCAGACAGGGAAGGGGCACAAGTTTTACCTTTGCTAGTACATCTTGATGATTATATTTCTGTTGTTTTATTCAGGTAGAATTTTAAATGCTGGACTTTTACTTATACTAATACTACTAATATACTAATTGAGTATTTTTACATGGTTTTGGTACTTGTAGTGGCATTCGGTCTGGATCCCAAAATAATCCACAAACAAGCTGTAAGCACAGTAACTTCAGTCTGCCACGAATGACAGGAGATGTGATCCAGTTTAAAAACGTTTACTGAAAAAAGGTTTATATTACATTGTGTCACACAGTAGACAAACTGTATGCTCCAGTGCCCAACGCAGCTCTCTTCCCTACTGTTCTGCACATATCACTCACTATATTCACAACATTCAATATACATGCATTTGTCTTTTTACTTTTTTATACATTACCTATGTCAGATAAAATGACTAGAAATTATGGATTTTGCACGTTATGTTCACATATTGTGGTTCTTACAGTAGGCTACTTTTACTTAAATAACAAATCTGAGGACTTCCTCCACCACACAGTTACAGGTATAAATGTCTGTCTGCTGGTGTTCTGTGTGTGTGTGTGTATTGGATTCCAACAAGGATAATTCATAAATGAAGAAGATAATAAACTTCTTATTTAAGTTTTTGTTACTATGGTGACACTGACATCAGCTGTCATTGCAACGTTTCACCACAAGATGGAAACAAAAGATCAGAGAAAAATGCCACCCAAGTTGAGTTACTCTCTGCTTTGTCATGAGGAACCTAACATTATCATCATTATCATTATTATCATTAGTAGTAGTAGTATCAGTCGTAGTACTACTATAATTTCATACTAATTATAAGCACTCCTGGTTGGATTAAAGTGTCTGTTTTCCAGTACCTTTCAACGCTTGCTGTTTTTGCTGTTTCTGAATGAATTGCGTTATTCAGAAATAATAGAAATAACTTGGTGTTTTATCCTTTTGTAAATATTATTCCATGTTTTTTTTTATTTGTTTGTTTGTTTTTTCATTTGGCTATGTTTGGGTCAACTAACAGAACAGAAAGAACATGTACGGGGCGTTACCTGTAAGCACTTTTGCATATATAAATCAAAGCTTTGTCATTAAACCGCTGACCTTCCCGGAGGAGTTGGCAGGATTACTTTTTGAACGTGTGAGTGTGTCTGTGTGTGTGTGTGTGTGTAGGTCTGCCGGTAGATTCTGGCTTAGTAAACATTTGGCCAGAGCCTTGTGTACCATGTTCTAATTGAAGTGGACTACTTCCTGCCAATTAGTGAAACACTCCTTGAGCTTTAAAGGGAAAACCCAAAGGGTACAGTGTCTAGAGGCCTCTTTGAAATATGCACTGGAAAAAATTAATAACTTGGCTATCCAACATCAAGCAAGGAAATAATTAGTTTTTTTCTCCTTTTTCGTCCTGGTTTTGAACTCACACTGCATATAGTTTTATCAGGTCAAGGTAACAGGATGATGAAGAGGAGCAGTGGGGGGAAACCTTTAACTGTCGGACAGCAGAGGGCAGCATGGTGGCGAGGTAAAACATCCCTTACAACCTCTGGTAAAACACAGTTTAAACATCTGATAAAAGGTTTTGTCAGACTGGGTTTATAATATGAAACCTCTCTTTCTGTAGAAAATGATGGCTCTAAAAAATACTCTATTTACTGTTTTGCAAACTTTTAACACCTCTGTATATATCATGTTTTGTTTCTCATTATGCATATACATGCTACATTCATGTTTACATTCAGTTTATCCATTTGAAATACTGTCTACTACAAATTTACATTTACATTACTTATTTCATTGTTATATATAACAATGAAATAAGTAAAATAGTGAAAGTATAAATATAGGGCTTAAATATAAACATATATGTTTATATTTAAGCCCTATATTTATACTTTCACTATTTTATGTCTTAGACTCTCATTTTGCTTTTGCTTGTGATTCATATTTAATGAGCTTTGTTGAAGGTTTTCACTGCCAACGACTGCTTTGTTGTAATTGTTGTGCATCTGATAAATAAAGAAACTCGGAAAGTTGCATCTAATGTAATAGCAAGTAGCAAGTTATATGAAAATATACATGAATTGGCACCAGTGTTGCTTGCATGATGCGTGTTAAATAAACCAGAATTCTGCAGGACGGATGACCTGTGGTGTTACTCTCAAAATAAAATCCTTCATCTATGTTGTCATTTGAATCTTGTATTTTTCATTTTCTCAGTGCAGACACACACAGGTCCTCAGTACCTCTCCAAATACAAAGACTGCTCTTCTTCTCTCTTCATAATCTGGCAGACTGGCGTGCTTCACATTCCACATCGTGGTTCTCTTCTAAAATGTATTTAATAACCACGGTAACCCAATGATTTGATTCACAGAGAAGTTTTGTTTTTTGGAGATATATTTATTGTCAAAAACATCCACTGGATGGCACAGTTGCTGACAAATACAAAAGTCATTCATACAATATTTTGTGCAGTCTCTCTGGAGTTAAAAGACAGAACATTTTAAGGCAGTATGAGTTGGCATTTATACTGTACATAGTTGCATATTCAAGCACATATTTCAAAACATATAAATACATAAAGTATTTAACAAACTATTCAGTGCACTTTATATTTATCTGTATTGCAACAGAAACTAAATAAATATCACTATATTCCAGCATATAAGACAATAAAAGACGGAA